>PYUH01000430.1:347904-388772 GCA_016808085.1 Suaeda aralocaspica | reverse complement strand
GGTAATAACTGATAAGTATTGACTAGTTCATTGTTGTCGAAGTTGGTTAATTGATTAAGAGAAGTGCACTATTAGATTGAAATCTCTCTTAATCAAGTTCAATCTCTTAGGCGACATAGGAGTCTTGTGTAGGGGAAAGTAAGGAGGTTTTTCTCTAATAAGCTAATAAAACTCAAAGACATCCTTAACAATCTCTTGAAACTTGAATGATTAACTAAGGACATAACTAAAAATGATTCATATATATACCTTAGCAATTAACAAACCATATACATGCACCTAATTTATAACAAAATTGCATCCCTCACCTCACTTTCATATCTTCCAGCAATATGATTCTCACCCCAAAAGAACACAAAGACTAACCGATGATAAACAAAATAATATACCCAAAAAATAATGAAAGCTTAGCTTCTTGCAAAATTTACAATGCCCTAAGTTCTCCTACTACTAATGATCATTAACTCTATCGCGCATTTAGCATAGTGACTGTAACTTGATTAACAGTAAATGATTCATCTTGTTCTTGTTTACTAGAAGATGAATCTGTCTCAATTGGGTTCCATCCCATACAAAAACCCGGAAGTTTAGGCTGAGGTAAAGACGCAGATTCACTACTCAACATTAGCACAACTGATGACATTGTCGGCCTATCTTCCGCCCTCTCTTGCACGCATAATAGTCCAACTTGGAGGCACCTTAGCACTTCATGTATTGAGTATACGTCTCCCACAACCTTGTCTAGCAACTCCGTTCCCTTTCCTTCTCTCCATACCTTCCATGACTGTCAATGTCGTAAATTTGTTATCAAATGATTAGTCACATGCACAAATCATTATTGACACAATCTGTCCGAGACATTCTCAAAATATAGCAATCAATCTACTGTATTATGACAATTATTTTGTATGAACGTCTAATTTCTTGCTCATTAATCAAACTATCAAAGCGATGATATAAATAAAGGAGAATTAATGCTTTACTCACATATCCGAGAAGGTTTAGCTCATGGTCCGAATTATAGAATCCTCTGTTCTTTGTCCCGCTAATGATCTCTAGCACTAGTACACCAAAACTAAACACGTCTGATTTTGTGGAGAAAAGCCCGTCCATTGCATATTCAGGAGCCATGTATCCGCTACATAACAAATCAATTTCCATGTTTAGAAAATTAACATTAAGCATCCATTTTAGAGCAAATAATGCTGATACTTGGGATTGCTACTGTACTGTTGGATTGTTGGATTTTCAGGCAATTACTTACTATGTTCCAACTACTCTTCTTGTGTTTCCTTCAGTTTGGTCTCCGCCAAAAATTCTTGCCATGCCAAAGTCTGATATTTTTGGGTTCATATCTCCATCCAACAAAATATTGCTTGCTTTAAGATCTCGATGTACTATTCTATACCTCGAATCTTGATGAAGATACAAAAGACCCCTAGCAATTCCACAGATAATGTTGAACCGTGTTTGCCAGTTGAGCAATGCATTTCTTTCTTTATCTGTTGAACATCAATTGTCGATTCATGAAAAACTACAAAAATTTGAACCAAGTAAAAACAAGATGATGCAATGTGCTTTTGATAGGTAAATGAAGATCATTGAAGTTACTTACGGAACAAAAATGCATCCAAACTTCTGTTTTTTAGGTACTCATAAATGAGCATCTTCTCATCCATCTCCACACAACATCCAAGTAATCGAACAAGGTTTCGATGTTGAAGCTTTGCAATCAATCTAACCTCGTTCTTGAATTCTTCTACCCCTTGTCCCGATTCCTTGGAGAGTCTCTTCACTGCAATTTCTTGTCCGTCTACCATCACACCCTAGCATTCACAATACACATTTTTACTTATGTTACTTAGGCTTATTTTCATTCAATTTATATTTGAGCAAGTATTTGCTTAGCTAATTCATGGATAACCACACTAGACCAAATTGAATACATATATACTAAAATGTACCTTATATACCCGTCCAAAACCACCTTGTCCAAGCTTGTTTGTATCGTCGAAATTGTTGGTGGCAACTGCCATGGTATGTAGGTCAAATATAGGCAACTCAACATCATCCAAATTCTTAGTTTCCCCTGAGTAGTCTCTCTTGCTAGACACCATTTGTCCACTTAATAAGATTTCTTGGCTTCTTTCAGTTACACCTGTCCTTGAGGCTAGAAAATACAACAAAAGAGTAATACTCATAACATTAGATAATGTTATAGTGAACATGAAATGAAATTTGTTGGAACTTTTTTCTTGTTATGTAATTGGTTTTGCTATGGGAAGTTTAAGAACAATACCTCTTGTGTTCATTGTTCTTCTAAGCACATCTTCGGCTTTTTTGCGTTTTAGTAAGATTAAGGTAACTAAACCAGCTACTAGTATCACAGCAGCAACTGCTATGCCAATGCCCATTTCGATTTTCTTTGCAACATCACCATGTCCGGAGCCTAGAGACGCTGTTGTGTTTAAATTATCAGTAGTGAAGCAACAAAGAGATGATTATTATCGGTATATCAACATTTATCAGATGATGTCTAAATATTGTTACTATCATGTAATCATCTTATTAGTTTTTCTAGCATGTAATAACTTGCAGAAAAAATAAAAGCTCTATAACAGGCAATATTATGTTTACGTATTCCCTTCATTTCAAAATATTGACACTATGGTTTAATATATAACATTAAACTATACATAACACTTTTATAATGCCACATCAAAAAGTATACATTTTTAATCTTACTTTAGATCTTAAACATTATTTAGCAGGCACTAATGAATAATGATCAGTGCTTATCTAGATCTTTGGTCTTTGAAGTTTGGTCACAAATTATAAAAATAAGATCACGCTAAATCAAAAGTTGTATACAATAATGTTCAGTGAGTGGATACGTGGCTAAACACGTATTGTTTAGTATAAAATAAATAATATATCTAATTAGTTCAATTGAGAAATGGTTTATTAATGTATAGTTGATTGATATGTATGACTAAATTTGATTAAAATTGATAAAATATATAAACTATTCTTGGGCCTTAACCATCAGCTTAAGCTTTTGGTTGTGTTGGTCCTCTAATATGGTATCAGCGCCAACGTGACACAAAGGTCATGGGTTCACACTTCAAGCCCAACGGACTCTCGTGTGAGGGGGCGTGATAGGTCCTCTAATAAAAATTACCCTTCTTTCAAAGTATTTTCTTCAACTTTTATGGACACCCATATTAAACTTGCACCCTATAAGACACCCAAATGCCAAAAATGACCATTATTATATGATTCAATTTAATTTATCCCAACATCTAAAATCAACTCGAGTGACTTAAAAGTTAGCACGACTACTTTAACTAGGGACCAATATATGATTTTCACACTCCTCAAATGATTTTCGTAGTCCTCTCTCTTAATTATATGAATAGTACAGTGACCAATATTATAGTTCATGTGAGCCAGAGAGGAGTGCGGAAATAATTTGGAAAGTGCAGAAATCACCACCCTTTTAACCAACATTACTTGACTCATCGTAATAAGATAAAATTAGTCACATATACCCCACTTTCACGTAAACTAGCCCCATCAAATATCTATATATTAAATCAAATTGTAACAAATTTAATAAAACTCTAAACTACCTACTTACCCAACTCTAGCTGAAATCAAAGAAATGTCATAAATTTGAAATGAGTACAAGAAAAACAAATGAAATACACATTCACTACGTAATTGAAACCAATAGAGTACGTGACATATCATATTTGAGATTAGTATAATGAGATCGGATGGCCAATTGGTCCACGGCTCATGAATCATGCCAAAAATGTAGGAAAATGACCGTTAAACTACTTAATCAATTTCCTCATTGCATTTTGCTGTTCCAAAAATTAAGACAAATAATATAGTATAATCTTCTAATTATCAATAACCTAATGGCAAAGGATATTTAATTTGTATGGTATTTTAGTTGTATGCCACTATACTAGCTAGTTAGCCAAACGCCTAAACCTATCTATCTATCTATATATAATTAATATGACTATATGAGTAACCTTATGATAACTACATATATGCATCTATAAACATGTTCATTATTCATTAATATTAGGAGGTGACTCTTATATAGCTTCGTCATGAGAGATTTGTACCTTAATTAATTACGATTGTTTAATTTATACTTCTCAAACTAGATAGATTCTCGACACATCACATTGTTGTTTGAAACCGTTTTACGACAACTTATTGTAAGATTTTAAGATTGAAATGAGTCATTATATATTTATATACTTCATAAAGATAGTACAAGTTTTAAAAATACAATGCACGATTAAGTACGGAGTAGTAAATATTGAACTATAACAATAACGATAGCAAACCTACATACATAGGGACTACCCCGGAGAAGATATCTATAGATGTTTTCTTTCTGTTTGACTTTGGATGTATCTAGTATGCCCTTGTCTATTATACGTGATAATTAATCCACTAGCAAACATGAATATGTGGATGCTTTTAATATCTAATTAACAATACTCATCCATCTTAATGGAAGCATAATAAGCATGATTATTGTTGAAATATTGAGAAAAAATTTACAAAAGTTGTGTGATATAAAAGTAAGTTTAACTTCTTTTTTTAAACACTATTACACAAAAAGGTTTTATTTAAAATTTAAGTTTTAAAAGTCAATTAAATAATGAGATTTCATTTCACGGTGAATTAAAGTGTTGTAAGCTTATGATTAAAGATGTTTAAAGTAATTGTCTACTAAAAAATAATTATGTTATTGAATAAACCCAATATTATTACAAAATATTGTGTAACAAATTTTTATATTAAGTTCGTTAAAATAGAAAATTGTTACCTAGTACTTTGTATACAAATGCCATTTCTAATACATAAACATTACTCCATAAAATTATTGAAAATGGATTATGCACTATTACACATGTTTATTAATTTCAAATATTATAAAGTAATGTGGGCAAGAAGATTTAATCATGTGGCATTTAGGTTAAAGATTTAAGAAATAATTGATGGCAAATTTGAAATAAAGATGGCAAAAATTAAAGCAAGAGAACCGTTGGCCGAACAAAACCTAACACTCTAACAGCAGTAACCAAGTACGTCAGAAAAAACGGCCATTTTAATCTAATTAAGTCAAACAAATTCAATTAAAACTTTGACAATTCGTGACTTCCATAAGAATTCGGTCCAACTATTAAGGGACCATTTTCTTTTGATTTTTGTTAGTATACTATTCATTGTGTCTAGAATGAGTAGCCTCTACTAATGAAAAACATAAAAATAAATATAAAATGAAAGTCTAGAATAAAAAATGTCAATTTTAAACCATTGATTAAGGACATTAAAGTCAACTTTATAGAATTTTTATGTATCCTTCTCTTCTATTTCTCTCTTAAGTGGGGTTCAGTATAGTTAGTGCATGTTGGATGGCTTTGATCATTGGTACAAATTTTAAAATGTTTTGTGATGGGGGATATTACGTACTTCATTGAATCACTATAGACTCCTGTACCTTTCTTGATGTAAGGGCCTGTTTACTTCACCTTAAAATCCGTTCAGTTTAGTTTAGTTCAGTTCAACTCTTCTCTTATCTTGCTATTTATTAATCCTTCATAAAAAACTTTCCGTTCAGTTCATTTCAGTCCAGTTCAAATCAGTTCAGTTCAACTATTTTCAGCTAAAGTAAAGAGACCCTAAGATTTTGTGAATCTTGTGTTCATTGAAACTAGTCTTCCTAGTAGTTATAAAAGATCAGTCAATGTATTATAATGTATCATGTCAGATCGTGCTTCAAAGATGCAAATAAGTGACTTGGACATGGTATACAATCTCTCACCACAATAATGGTATATAACTAACGGTTCATTGTTGGTAAATTACATATCTACATAGCTTACAATGATAACTTGTTAGTTGTTGGAACATATGGATGATATGGTAATGTGAAGTACTTAATATATATAACTAATAATGCTGTGATTTACCATAGTACCGGCTAAGATACTTAGAAACACACATTTTTTTTAAAAAAAAAAATTACTTTTTCATTATGTTATACTTTGTTCCTTAGGTCAAAATTATACTACGTAATGATGTGGTTCTTGTCAACTCAAGTGATCGACATAAACCAAAAACTAATCATTTTCCCAAGAAATATGATACTTTGAGACATAAATCATATCCTTTATTTGATACTAAGAATATCCTATATTTTAGACATAAATCATACTGAGATAATGTACCCTAATGGTCAGCATCATAAGAAAAAAATTATTAAAATATCTACCATACATAGCATCATACCACGATTACCATCTAATCCGTCATTTGAGATATCTTTTCATAAAATTAATTAGCCAATATAATTTTAGCACCCAAAAAAAATAAATTTGGCTAGTATAATTAAGTAATTCAACTTCGAGTCTTCTAGTGAATCTCGTGTGATACTTTGAGAAAGAATATTATTTGGTTCATAATTAACGAAACCTGGATCTTTGAAAAAAAAAAAAATGATGAAGCCTGGAATTCTGGAATACGGTACTTTCATAAGAGTAGTTAAGAAAAATAGATGGGGGCTTAGCTATTCATATTGTTCATAATTAACACTTTGGTTAGAAGATTAAACGATTTTCCAGTAACATAATAATAATAAGTAATAAACATACGTAATTAACAAAATGAAACAGAGAAGGTAGTAAAATAGTTACCAATATCGGAAGCAGCCAGCCGAATGTACAAGTCTTGACCACCCGTAACATAATCTCTCATATCGGTCAAATTATCCGTCCAATAAACACACCCGTTACCAACACCTTGAACCACTTCCGAATTAGCATATGCCGTGCAACTACAATTCCTCTTACATTGATCCCTACATTGCTCAAGACTCAAACTACTATCCACATAAGCTGTTGTGCTCTCCGGTAATTTCATATTAACCAACCGTAAAAACCCGTCGCCTTCGCAACTTAGCTCGGTCTTCCTAACGCACCCACTAGACCCATCTCTCAAGTCCCAATCTTGAGGCTCTTTCGGTTTGAACCCTTGTGGACATTGACAATCAAACAAGGCACTAGTGTTGCATACCCCATAGGGCCCACATACTCTATAGGAGTCACAATCATCATCCCTAGCGTACCAATACTTATTCCATTGGCCCGTATTTGGAACCCATGTCCATCTTTCAAGAGACCCGTCCGAAGTAATTTTTAACCTCGATTTAACCTTCCCTCCAGGGGGTAAATCAAATGTGTAATAAACTTCACTTTTACCGCTGTAAAAAGTAAATTTAAATCCATTGTTACTAGTTGCCATCTCGGGCACTCCACTAAAACGTTGCCCGACCCAAGGCCCGCTCCGGTAAATAATTTTATTCCCATCCCTCATATAAATTTCCGGGTCGCCATGGTAATCCATTTTAAAGGTAAAATTACCCGACCCGGGATCATCTAGGCCTCGCCACGAAGTCAAGAACCTGTCTTGACCCGTTTCAAGATCCCACCCGAGTTTTTGACCCGCAATGAGAGTATCCGTTGGATAATCAAAACTCTGCCAAATGTAATTCCCCTGTTTCTGATCCTCTGCTGCTCTGATCACCAAATTCCCTGAATCCAAAAGCTGCAACACCGGGTTTCGGGCCGTTGATTGGTTTGCCCGCCACCCAACGTGGGACCCATCATCTAAAATCACAAGATTTGACTGATCATCAAATTTGAGAGTACAAGAATCACTCAATGAAGGTGAATCTCTGTTTGCCACCCAAACAATTACTCTGTTATTTTCATCTGAAGGGATATCTTTATACCAAATTCCAACATAATATTTTCTGGGATTTCCTTTACTAAAAAAACCCAGCTCAAACTTTCCACCAGAAGAAATTAGTGTTTGGTTAAAAGTTAATGATTGTGAGGAATTAAGTATATCAGTTGAAGATGTTAAAACAGGGGAAAAACAGAGGAAGTTGATTGAAAAAATGATAAATATGGTAATAAGCAAGTCTGAAGAAAGAAAAATGGTGAATTTCATTCTTCAAAACTTCTTATTTTTTTGGTTTTTTTGGGGTTTTTTTTTAATTGTTGTGAAAGCAGTTCATTTTTAGGAGAGAAATTGGATTTTGTCTTGCTTTTTTGGAAAAGAGAAAGAAGAAAAAGAAATAAGAGGAGAAAAAAACAGAGTGACTAAAGACCTTACTGTCAAATCTACCAATTTTATCTGGTAGCTGTTGGAAAACCTTTTCTTATGGCAATATTTTTCTCTATTTTTTTTTGTACACGTGGAATACAATATAAAAAAAATTTAATGGTGATATGAGTTCAAGGTATCGGAAATAAACTTATTAAAATTGAACTTATTAGAATTATAAAGTTAATTGTGATTTGTTAAATTTGATTATGGGTGAGTATTTGGAACTTATGAGAACTTATTTATAGTACGAAGTACTATGTATTAGAGTTACTTTATTGTAAATTATATGAAAAAATATTGAGAGAATTGAAGACGAAAAAATGTACAGAGTACTATGTGAATGAAGAAATATTATTGTCAACAATTTAACATATGGTGGAATGTTACAATTATTGGAAGTTTACCAATGATATATGTTGCCACTCAAAAAAATTGATTGGTTGGTTTATATATTGGTGCTATCAATGTTCATTCAATAATTATTATGCTACAATTTTGTTCATTGAACTTAATCTATAGAAGTCATACACTATTTATGAACAATAACACAATGCATGCATTTGTGGGTGTAGAGAAAGACTCATAAATAATTGTAATGAAGGTTTTGTTTTAAAACCAAAAAGAATTTGGTTGAATGACAAGTGATTTAGGGTCTGTTTACTTCAACTGAAAACAGCTGAACTCAATTGACCTGAATTAAGCTGAAAGTTTTTTTATGAAAGATTAATGAATAACAAAATAAGAAAAGAGCTGAGATGAATTGAATTAAACGGATTTTAAGGTAAAAAAAAGACCCTTAATGGCTCTCAAAAAAAGTCTCCGATTCAAAATTCATTTTATACGGAAACTTTCATCATTTTTGAGATTTGACAAATCAAACTTTCAAGCTACTGAAGTTAAAATAATGCAGCAACAACAATTACAAGTTGTTGCAAATGTAAGCCGAAAAAATGGAAGAGACTATTCTGTAAATAAATTTTAAAAATAATTAACAAGCCAATTATTTACTTTTCTATTTGTTATTATCCAACAATTATACAATATACTCGTAACTTTTTACCCCAAATGTTTTTCAACAAAAGTGGGAAAAGTTTCTCAATGCAGCATTGCTACTTTTCTTTTAACTTTTTTAGGTCTTTTGTCAAAAATTTCATTATGATTTTTTTATTCGTTTTACTAATGTGTGTACAATTATTATCAGTTCTCACTTGTATTGTAAGAAAGGTGTTTGGCCCCATTATGGACCTTATTCCCTAATTGTTACACACAATTAATCAATTATTAAATAATCTTTTTATTATCTTTTGAATGCTTAAAATTTATAACAAGGGCTGTGGGGAATATTTTGATTCCTTAACAAGAACATCCATAATCAGGGGCTGATTTCAATTAGAATAGGATAATGCCTGTTCACTTTATCTTATCATTTCAGTTCGGCTCCGTTCAATTATTTTATTCACTTTATCTTAAAAAAAAACTTTCAGTTCAGTTCAACTGTTTGCAGTTGAAGTAAAGAGGCCATTAGGCTCATAGTGTAAGTGAAAGTGTGAAACCAAACATATTAGCAAATGAAAAAAATAAAATAAAATAAAATGAATGAAGGCACACCACATTATTGGAGATTTGGAGGCTTTGAGCAAAGATAGGTGTAGACCGTATAGTTGTATTAGAGGGACTATTTTTGTAATTTCAATCATCCAGTTTTATCTTGAATAATGACTATTGTGACTTGAATTTGTTACCGTATCAATCAATATTGTGACTTTAATCGTCAATTTAGTGACTAGAATAATGTACTCATACATTATGACTTAATTGTATACTAAATATGTTAATAAACCTTATTCTTGTAGACTTTTTTTGTGAGAATTATAATTCAATCCAAGTTCATTTAACATTAATTCTATTTTATTATAGTACAAGTCTCTTTTACTTACTTTTTGATTTTAAATTATAAATATAGCATAATTACTTTCAAGTTTCAACCAAAGTATTTTTAGTTCAACTAGTTACAATCATAGTAATTTTCTTAACCCTAATTATACTTCATTAGTCGGTACTCCATATTATTTTTACATCTGAAATATTTCTTCTAGAATTAATTAGATGCACGTAAACATGAATTGACATGAGGAAATGTTGGTTACAAGTGTTATTATTGCGAATGGGATGAATTTGTGAATGTGTGTATGCTCTATTTAGAGTTTAGACGGGTCATGGAGGGCACTAATTATTCCGTATCTGACATATCGTAATCAAAAATTAATACGTAAGTAGATCTTGCTAGAAAAGGACATTGTTATATTTGAATTTTATGAATATGGTTTGACATAATATATATATTTAGATATATCAAAAATGCATCATATTGCTATCAATCCGAGGACTGTGCTCCCGGGTGTATATCTCTTGATATACATCCGTTTTTGCAAAAATAAAACATCAAGTATTTTTCATAGAACATTGATCATATTATAAAACAATAATGTTTTTTTATAGAACAATATGAAAAACAAAACAATAAGTACACTTTGTAAAACATTAACTGCTACAAAACATTAACCTAGGATAAAAAAAACATGAACAAAAAATATATGTATATTTAAGTTATAATGTTAACTCCAAAATATGAATCTAGTACAGAAATCTGAAGTGTAGAACTTGGATTGCTTAAATGACAAATAGTTGCATCATCTGCTGCATTCATATACTCCTGTTGAAAAAATATATAAATTTAATTAGTGAAAAAAATATAATAAAACAATTATGTTATCTAATAAAACAATAGATGTATATAAAAAAACACAATTTATAATTTAAGTTAATAAAACAATATAGTTGATTTCTAAAATAGATTAATTATAAACATCTTCAGTTAAACAAAAAACAGTCAATAAAATTAAATAATAAAAAACCTAATAAAACAAAAAATTTATCTATAATATAGCATAAGGTAAACCTAATTAAACAAAAAATTTATAAAACGTCATATTATATTTATAAAACATATAGTCAATTTCTAAAAAACAACTGTGTTATGTTAAATTTTGTAAAACATATGCTTTTTATAATAAAACAATTGATAAATTCATAAAAACCTAATAGAACAAAAATATTGACTATAATATAGCATAAGCTATACCCAACAAAACAAAAAAATTATAAAACATCGTATCATATTTATAAAACATACAGTTGATTTCTAAAAAGCAAGTGATGAATGTTAAACATGTATAGTTTAACTAGAACATCTGCATTTTATAATAAAACAATTGGTAGAAAAAAACATAAAACATTATAGATCATAAGCTAAAACTAACATAATAAAATTTTTATAAAACATCGCATAATATTATAAAACATTAATATTATTTAATAAAACAATGGATGTATATAAAAAAAACAAGATTTGTAATTTAGCATAATAAAACATTAACTAATATAAGATTTAATTTGTGTTTTATATGAAACTTTAAAACATCAACTATATATTTTAGAACATAATATAACAAAAAAAAAAAAACATGCTTTGAAAACGTCAAATTATATATTATTAAAATATAACTAATAATAAAACAAACACTAGAAAATTTAAAACATTATTTTGTTGTTATAAAACATTAAAAGTGTTACATGCACAGATTTTTGTGCATTTGCCTTAGTTTTACTAGCACTCTTTGCAGCTCTATTCTTCCAAGCTTTAATCTGTCCTTTCTTGATATTGCTCATCTTCTTCAAAGTACTCTTTGGCATTGCATTTTTTGTACCTTTTTTCCTTTTCTTCGATGGGTCTTTTACCTCAGGCTCGGGTGGATAAAGCATGTTCTCCACTTCTTCTATTGTAGTTGATTCATCAATATTCTGTTGGTTTCCAAAAAACAACTTTTCTATGCTAAACTTCTGTAGTTTTAGTAAAACATCTTCAGTGCATATATAAAACAATCGCTTCGAAACATAAAACAGAACATAACAAAAATATTGAGAATAATAAAACAATACATTCATCAAACATGTTTATGAATTATTACTTGATAATTATAAATAATATAATTTATTTTAAAAAAACAACTATAACAATATTAAATTCAACATAAAAAGTAATTACTTCAATTATAGCAGTATTTTATAAAACATCATTTCATATTTATAAAGCATATTTTGATTTCTGAAAAACAAATGTTCTATGTTAAACTTGCATGTTTTAAGTAAAACATCTTCGTTTTATAATAAAACAATTTATAAAAAACATAAAACATAATAGTACAAAAATATTAAGAATAATAGATCACAAGTTCAATCTAGCAGAATAAAATTTTCATAATACGTCAATTCATATTTATTGAACAATGCATATAATCTATAAAACATACCTTATATAGTTGATGAACTCTTTGCTTTTTTTCATTCTTTCTCTATAACAAGCAAAGAATCTTTGTCTAACTTTCACATTGACAGATCTGAAATAACGCTTCCCTTTTCTCACTCCAAAACCATATTTGAAGCCATACTCGTCATCTTTATCTTCGTTTTGAATTATATCATCTTCTTCTAAAACTAATTTTCTGGATAAAATATCCAAAACTTTAGGTCTAGCAAGAGATTTGTCCATCAATAAAACTGTAAAGATATTATAGAAGAATAAAACTGAAAAAAAAACAGAGAGAAAGAGAGAGATAGAGAGAGAAAACTAGAGAGAGAAAGAGAAATCAAGTAGAAGAGAAATAATGAAAGTTTGAATTAAGTGATGTTAATTTATATAGGCTGTAAATTATTTATGGAAAGTAGAAAAATAAAACTGATAAAACATTTAAATAAAATTATAAAACATGATAAATAAATAAAACATGTAGTCAAATATAATAAAACAGAGAGAAAGAGAGAGAGAGAACTAGAGAGAGAAAGAGAAATCAAGAAGAAAATAAATAATGAAAGTTTGAATCAAATGATCTTAATTTATATATGTTGTAAATTATTTATGGAAAGTAGAAAAATAAAACTGATAAAACATTTAAATAAAATTATAAAACATGATAAATAAATAAAACATGCAGTCATATGTAATAAAACAGAGTGAAAGATAAAAAAAACTGAGAGAAAGAGAGAGAGATAACTAGAGAGAGAAAGAGAAATCAATAAGAAAAGAAATAATGAACAACAAATGTTCTATGAAATTCAGTAAGTGTTTTATTAGACAAATATTTGAACCATTGTTTTATAGAATTAAGCAAATGTTTTATCCAAAATAATTTTGAACCAATGTTTTATATTTTTAAACTAATATTTTATCCGCTTAAAAAAGGGAGTATATCAAGAGATATACTCCCGGGAGCACCATCAAATTTTTATATTGCTATATTCATATCAATTTTACTCGCATTATATTCTTAAAACTGTGCACAATAATTAAACTTTTATTTTTGTCAATAAAATTAATACATGCGTGTCAAAATTATTTAGTTGAAAATATAAGATTTAGAGAAGAAGATGAAACAAGTAATTAAACGAATCAAATAAGCTTTTATATAACTTTTTTTTATTTACTCATGGCAAAGTATTTTTATTATTGTGAAGCTAATAAATCAAATGTAATATATTATGTGTATCTTTCAATTTCCAATTCTACAGTATCAAATACTCCATGGGTCAACCTTCTACCAATAATACTAGCAAGCTGCTTGAATGATAATCAATTGAATTGTGGAAAAATATGATGGTAGCTACAACTAATTGAATGAACATCTATCTTATTAATGACTTGTTGATGATTATTTGTAATGATTTGTGTAGACCTTCTGACCATGCATTGTGGCTTAATTTAGACTACCTTTATAATGTATGCAGTTTGAACTTTAGTAAGTTTTAATGGTACATCAGTTTTATATGATGAATTTGTTTGTCTAGTATGTTGCTTTTCTTGCTAAATTACCCTCTAAAATTTCAATTTCGACAACCTACTCATAGCTATTTATTACCGGCTATCAATATACTTGTTGAGGGAGTTTTAGACTTAAATCGTGTTTTAAATTGCTATTTGTGAATTGAGCTTAACTTAACTGAAACGAGCAAGTAAACTTGTCCTCCACCTCTCCACGATTTACTACTTGAGGGGCTGAGGTTGGCTCTTTCAGGCTGGCACTTTGTACTTGACTTTTGGCCCAATGGCTTCTGTTTATTCATGCATGGATTTCCCCCAAAACATGTGTTCTATAAAGCTTCCAGCCAATTGTTTAATTTGGACATAAACAGTAAACACTAAAAGCTCTTGCAACAAGTCTCACTTTTTCCATAGAAAATTCTCCTCCATATTGTACAATCTCAAATTTTCCAATGGACTTTCATCCTAATCATTTTTTTTTTTGGCAAAGTAGTAAATCATATAAGTAGTAAGAGTATTGGTAATATTAGTATCTTCATCTTTTCGCCGTTTCAATATATGGGTATATGTAGGACTATAAACTGTTTTTTCCTTTTCTAACCGTGTAATATTAGACATTTCTATACACGAGTATATACTAATATACATAGTTCAAGATGTTTAAAGAACCGAGTAATATTAGACATTTCTATGCACGAGTAGATACACAGTTAAAGATGTATAAAGGTCCACTTTGAGGCGTTTTTCATAATCGAACGTCTTCTTGGAAGCCTTGACTCCACCCTTGTGAACAAGAAAAAGAGGTGTCGAACTTTCCAACAGGAAGCATTTTAAATGTGCAAAAATTATTTTCATGAAGTTAGGCCTCGTTCTTTCAAATTGAAACATAGCAAAATTATATAGAATTGAACTGAATTGTTGAGAGTGGTAAAGAACGTCTTAAATAGTAAAAAGAGACAGGTATTATTGGGATGCCTTTTTCCTTGTCCACATAGAAAGACTAATGTTTTCTTGGGCCTGAAATTCTTAGTAATAGATCCAATAATAACTAGATCATGATATATATTCAAGATAATCATCATACAACCCATTCCAAAATTAATAGGTAGTACAGTACTTGTATTGCATATTTATTTAAATTTAATGAGTCAAACAATTCTCTTATAAGATCGTCATATCGATCAAACCAAGCTAAGGCCGGTCCAACAGAAGTGCAGTGTTATTTTCAGGACGATCGAATGAAGTATATGGACCCCTAGCTAACTAACTGACATGATAATGTTCGCATATCTTGATCAATAATGGTTAGTTTCAGATTACACCATATGAATTAAGATGCAAATAAAACAAGATGATTCATCTAAAATTCATGTATTCTTCCTATTAACAACGAACGTTTAATGCATTGTTTTTAAATTTAATTTATAAATATAGTTTACTACACAAAAATAATTTAGAAAAGTCAATATGCTAAGCTATATATTTCATTTGTCAATGCTTACAAGACATTTAGATCTTCGTCACGCAAGGTGTTCAGATCATTTTCACAATAATTTCACATACAAGTCATCTATCGTTATCAGCCTACAAGCATCAAAAGTTTCTACAAGCAAGATAGCCTATAATGATTTCCTAATCTTAAACCGACCACAAGTGCTCCCACGTACAGTGTCGAACTAAGAGGTCGAGGGTTCAATTATTTTCCATTCTTGATTTGTCTATGAACTGGCGAAAATATGAAACAATTGTGTGAACATCTTTCAATGACTAATGAACTATATATCGTATTCAGTTCAACAAACTTAAGCAGATTATAGTACGAACTTACAAAGTAATCTTAATCTATAGCAGTCGACTAGAACTACATATACAGTACTTGGAAAAGAAAAGAAACTAAACAGAGAAAAACAGTTTTCATGTTGGAGAAAAATACAAGCTAAGTACCAATGTGCAGGGGTATTATTATTGCCTACAAATCTACGTTTCTCCTTTTGTTAGCAAGAACACACGTACATAACAAAGCAATATACGATGCAAGATTACATCACAGATAATGAAATAAACACATATTCAATGTAACGCGATGGTATAGAAGAACCTGATGATTGGTTTAAATTTTCCGAATGAAGACACTTAAAACTTCCAAGATATTGCAAATTGGTGAATTTGTTAAGGAATTAATCAACAATATCATTGCTTAGATCATCTGACTTTGACACAAGCTTGGTGGTGGTTAGGAATGCCTAAGTTCAACTCTTTATATTAATTTTAAACGCAATAATGCACATAGAAGTATAGAACATTCAAAATTTATCAGCCCAGGCCACCATTCATCAATTGTTAAGTAATGCAAGTTGAATGCAGCAGAATCAGATTATAAGAGAGTAAAAATAGAAATTTCTAAAAGTTTGGCATGATATGAAAGATAAGGAAATCGAAAAGCATTATCAACTTATCAAGTCTTTCTGAATTGTTCAACTTAAAACTTTTGAAAAAATTCTCACCTGTACTAGTTATCTTATGTGACAATATGTACAAAACTTCTCTCTGGACAAAAAGAGAGCTTACTACAGTTATCCCTATCGCCCAACTAACATGGAGACTGTTACATGATTTGAGGACTCAACTTCTTTAACATCTCTTTTGCAATCTATATCAACAAAACGACGAGTTGAAGAATAAGCAAGAGTAGGTTCCCTAGGATTGGTAAGTGAAAGACTATCAGTTTCCAACCATAGGACCACTTGTGCCATTGTCGGCCTACAAACTGCTGAATCTTGTACACATAACAATGCTATATGTACACATCTAATTACTTGATTGCTTGGACATGAGCTTCCAAATGAAGGATCGACAAGCTCCATTGTTCTTCCTTCACTCCATAAACTCCATGCCTGCGTCAATGCATGTAATAAATCATATAATGGTATTGTAGATGTAAAGACTATGGAGATGATTTTTATAAGAAAGCCATTAATAAAACATGTAAATGGCAGGCTAAGGGTGTGTTCTCTTCATCGTATTAGACCTGAGCTTATCTGAATTGAAGTAATTCGGTAAATATAAGATTAAACTTGCTTGAACTTATTGAGCCTAGAACTTTTTTTAAGGGTGAAGAGAGAACACCCTAGCAAATTCACCCCCAAATCAGACAAAAGTATGTGATTTTGCTAACTAAACATGTTGTATGTAAAACTGTAGTTTGGGGAATGACTTACATATTCAACAAGATTCGAGTGTTCAGAGAGCCGAAATCTATTGGTTCGTTGACCTGTAATTATTTCAAGCAGCAGCACCCCGAAACTGTATACGTCAGACCTCTCTGAGAAGAAACCTTCCATTGCATACTCTGGAGACATGTAGCCATATGTTCCAACTACTCTATTTGTATTGGCTTGGTCTTGGTCTCCCCCAAAAATCCTAGCCATACCAAAGTCTGATATCTTCGGATTCATCTGCTGATCCAACAGTATGTTGCTAGCCTTTAGATCTCTGTGGATTATTGTACATCTTGCATCTCTATGAAGATACAGAAGCCCTCTTGCTATCCCTTCGATGATTGTAAATCGCTTCTTCCAATCAAGTTGTTGCTTTTCTGTCGGGTCTATAGTTAACACAAGAGAAAGTGTGAGAACGTACAATTCAGAAAAATCACAGTTTGCATTATGATTCATTCATCAATCAATGTACGATAGAAGCAGATTGAAGACCATACCAAAAATAAATGTATCCAAGCTCTTATTAGCCATGTATTCATAGAGCAACATTTTCTCTTCTCCATGTACACAGCACCCTAGTATTCGGACAAGATTTCTGTGCTGTAATTTGGCAATCAGCATTATTTCATTCATAAACTCCTCCATTCCTTGGCTCGACTTTCTTGAGAGTTTCTTGACCGCTATTTCTTGTCCACCAGGTAGTGTCCCCTGAGTCCAAGCAGAAATATATGTAAGTACTACAAAACCACAGTTCTGAATTTGCTTCTTTAGAGTTAATTACCATTTTTGTAGGAAGTTTACCTTGTAAACCGGTCCAAATCCACCTTGTCCAAGCTTATTCTCCATAGCAAAATAATTGGTAGCTGTTGCAACAAGACTGTAATTGTACAATGGAAGATCTTTTGTATTTGCTAAATTACTTTCTCCAATGAATTCCTGAGATCCGGAGATATCAGTCGAATATCCATTAGCTAGCCGTAATTGCATTGTCAGTGCATCATTTGCTATCCTAGTCTTTGAAACTGCAAAACCAGAGATAACATATCAGAAGATGTGAAAGATTAAATTACTGAAGACCTTAAGATAAAACCTACTAAAACATCATCTTACCTTTTACTCTTTCTCTGAACTTCCACAAACACAGAAGTAATAGGCATATTAATATCACTGCACTTACTACAACAGCTGCTATCTTAGGACGCGATAACTTGCCATTGTTACCTGTTATTCAAAAGAGATACAATAAGCAAATATTAAAGAAAAGCTGAATTATATTAGCTTTTGGTAACTAAAACATAGAAACATAAGTAGCAGGTCATTATCACTAGCATTTCAATTGCAAGTGAAGACATTCAGCAGAGCTGCAGAGACCATGTCATACATTCTGAATCCGAAAAGCTCTGAATTTTTTTTTATGTGAGCATAAGGCTGTAAGAAATCCTAAGTGGATCATTACAAATTATAAGCTAAAATTTAGATGACTCAACTGTAAAACAAACATGAACAAGTTTTAAGTATCCAGCATACCTGCTAGGACAGAAGCCGCAACACGAATATGTAGTCTATTGCCTCCTTCAGTAAACTGCTCAACATCAATCAATTCACCACTCCATGTCATGCAACCAATTCCATTCACATAAGCATATGCCAAACATGAACAATTCTGCAAGCACTCTTTATCACAATCCTTTTCTTCAGCTGCGTCCGAAAGCTCAGCAAAATCAGGTAATTTCACATTATCAATCTCCAAAAACTTATCTTTATCACCCACACTATTATTCCTGATCTCACACTCCAACTGATTAATCCTAACACACCCACCAGAATAAGTCCCATTTCTCCATTGATCAAGATTCTTCGGCTCAAACCCCTTAAAACACTCACAAAAAAGATCATCATTCGCGTTGTTACAATAACCATTAGCACCACATACGTTAAATATATCACACTCAGTTCCAGGCTCATGCTGCAGTATGGTCCATTCTTTACTACCATTACTCTTGGTATATGATCTTTCATATCCATCCCATGTAACCCGAAACTTGAACTTACTAGACCGGTCTAAAGGAGAATAAGAAAAGAACATATCTCCATTAGAATCAACATTAGAAAGCTTAAACCCATAGTAATAAAAAGAAGCCATATTAGGCACACCAGTAAAACTCAAACCATTCCAATACCCACTTCGCCAACGACGGCTTGATCCTTCCCAAATCACAAACTGTGGTGCAGCCTTAGGATCAACCCCCATTGAGAAATTCCCACTAGAAGGATCATTAACACTCTTCCATGAAGTAAACAACCGGTTTTCGCCTACACTCGGATTAACCGCCACTCTCATCCCAGGCAAGTAAGTATCAGTAGGGTGATCAAAACTCTGCCAACAAGTGAAAGTAGGCACAGGAACATTATCAATCCCCTTAATCTCAAGATTACCATCATTATTCAAAACAGCAGTATAATTATTTGAGTCAATTGTATTATTAGTAGACCATATAACACTTCCAAAACCATCATAAGCAACTAAATTACCATTAACTCCAAGTGTTATAGAACCATTATTACTACTAATAGGAGAATTTCTATTAGCAACCCAAACTATAGAATCAACTGATATATTTGTATACCATATTCCAACATACCTTAATGATGAATTTGAAGGACTAAAAAACCCAAATTCAAATGACCCACCATTAGAAACAAGGGTTTGACCATCATTAAGTACTTCTCCTGGTAAAATTATATTGTTAGCATCACAACAAAGTACATAAATTAAGGTTAAAGAAACTAACTTTATGATGAAACTAAAATTGGGTATGATTTTTGAGAGACAAAGATTGCTCATTTTCATTGATTGATGACCTAGAATTTTGGTTCTTCTGACTTTCTTTTTCTATTAATCTGACAAATATGCAGAAAATTGCCTTGTTTATTGTGATTTGGTTTCAGTGTACATTATCTTTTACTTTCTTTATTAAGTTAGAACTTTCCTTCTATATGAATTGCACACTCTTATTGAAAAACATAAAGGTAAACAAAGACTAATTTAAACGTGTATGGAATAAATAATAATGTGTTCCCGTCTTGTCTCTATCCGTGTCTTGTCCCTTTTAATTTCGCTACATTTTATTTTGGAACTAATTAATATCATAATCTATATATCTATTAAACTACTCCCTCCGTCTTTTTTTTACTTGCTACATTTCCTTTTAAATGAAAATCCCAAATTACTTGTTACATTGCTTATTTTGGTAAGTAGAATCCACAGGTATTTCTACCTTATTGTCCTCATTTTTGTCATTTTGCATCTACTTAATTTTAATTTATCCTTCTAACTACTACACAACTGAGATTTAATTTTACTTCACCCTTTTAACACATAAATAAACAGGTGACTCCCACATTGAAAATGACATGCATAAAACTTTGTTCCATCTCTCTATGTAGCAAGTAAATTGGTACGGAGGGAATATTATTGTAGATGTGGAGTATTATTTTAAAGAGTGAGGGTAGTTCAAGTAGTTAAAGCTCACCTCTCGATTCTGAGATTGATTCTTACCCCTCTCTTGTGGCTCCCCCACACCAAAAATAAAAATGTTCATAACTAATAAGTCGTGAAACACATACGACCAGATAACTCATTGAAAATAAAAAAATTAAATCCTTATAGAATTTTAACATCAATATATAGGCTCTCTAATCTTGCTCTTGTTTATATAAAAACTAGTTATCTTATATTATCGTTACACTTCAAATCGTTTTGTTAGAAGGCGGATAAATTTTTTTGTTGCAGTTAAAAAAAACGGACCTATTACTACCACTTTTTTATTTGAGGGCCTACAAAGTAAGATAGACACATGCTAAAAGGGAATATTTTGAGGTTAAAAGGGCCAGAGAATGTTCTGTTACGTTTAAGCCGTCTGTCAGTTTATATTAGGTGTGTTTTTTTTCCAGTTTTGACTATTTTAAGGTAGACTAAGTTGACCAAACACGATCATAAATTTATAATTTTGCTGCTAAGTTGTACAGTAAGTGCACTTTCAACGTATTTAATATTTTTCTCGTGGGAAGTTTGGTTGGTCTGTTTTGTCTCTTTATCGTTGGATGTTCATTACAAAGAATAACAAAATACAATATGGATTAATAAATTAAGGTTGACTATAAATGGTGGAATAACTGTTAAAAGTTTGGTAATATGTATATATTGATTCAATATTTTGTGTTGGATTAATCTAGGTAGTATACTGTATTATCGTTGCTATTATATTAGGTATGATTGGAGAAAAAGAAGAAGAGGGCATAAATGATTTTTTTTAAGTACTTAGGGCGACATAACACTAACGAGGATGAGTGATGAGGAGTTTAGGTGAAATTGTCAAATTTATATATCGCTTGTCATTCTTTATATATTACCCTGTAATCAATTCAGCTTATGAAAAATGTTTCCATACAAAAACCAAGGAAAAGAAATACGGAGTACTCTGTACTCGTACACTAGATAAAGAGTTCAGATTCAAAAATAAGTTGTATCTTAAGAACGAGTGGTATACGTAGAGTGGGGTTGATTTGGTCTAATAGAATCGAATGATTACAATAGTAGATTTATAAGCTCATGCCTCATGAAAGCGAGGGATGACTTAGCTAGTTAGAGCTTTCCTCCCAATTCAAAAAATAAATTTAAAATAAAATAAATTATTGTACAGAGTATTCTGGGATCAATTTCGATCGCTCACTTTCATACATCTGTTAAAAAAATAAAACACATGAGTCATGAAAGGCTAGAATTCAATCAATCATTTAATCTACCAAATAGGGGATAATATTTAAGGATACTCCAATTATTTATTTAAGGAACTAAATATATAGTGAAGTGATCGCATTATTGGTGTTTCTTTTTTTTTTGTGCTAAGGAGCCACAAGGGCGGGGTGAAAATCGATCCCAGGAACCCTGAAATTAGGATGAAAGCTTTAACCACTTAAGCTATTTGCCACTCTTATTATTGGTGTTTATTAGTTTATCTATGCAATAAATTTATAATATATTTTTTAGCAATTTTTGCATTTAATTTGATTACTGTCACTTTGTAGAATCGCTACTAGCAAATTAACCCCTTATCTTACTCAAGTTATGCAATTAACTCCCTTATGTTTTAATTGGAGCATATTAATCCCTATCTTACCCCTTATGTGCAATTAACCTCTAATTAATCAATTCAATGAAAATAACAGATATTTTAACATGTATTAGAAAAATATTATATTTTCTAAATACACTCAAAATACATCTTTTATACAAATACTATTATACAACATAAATATGCAGCTTCTCAATTGTATATTTTGTCAAAACACAATATTGAAGCATGGTGAAGAGTGCTTTGGTGGAATGAAAACTGTATTCTTTATACTCCATATTAAGTTTAAAAGTATTGTTCTAGCCTGATTTTGGTAAATTAAGTTCGCTTTTATGTTTCAATTTTTTGTCCAATTGCCGACAATTTATATTTAAACAAATTGGTTCTATGACAATTTGATAAATCCATATTTGGCTTTATTAAATTGTAAAGAGTTTGTAGCAACTGTTGTCAATTCAACCCCACCCCTTAAATTGCTAGCTTCGCAAGTTAATTAATAGGTAACATGACTAACATCATTAATTAAAAAAAAATAATAAATTAACAAATAATAAAAAAAAGTGTATGCATTAAACCCCAATTCTCCATTAAGAAAAGGCAAAATTTTCGATGTATGAATAAAAATTGTATAGCAATATTGTATTATTGTACGGGTATAAGGATTGTATTAATGTATACATAGCTCATAACTTTATATAATAAAACATGTAAAAATTATTATAAAAAAAAAGTGTTACAATTAAATTGGGGTGAATTTTACGGATGCCGTAAGTACAGTTGTAGGACTAATTTACTTCACATGAAGGGCTAAATTGCACGATTAGTATAAGTAGGGTGGCTAAATTGACATAGGGTGTGTTCTCTTCACGGGATTGGACGGAAATGAAATGAATTGCCGAGATTAGAATTGTCGGGATTGAATGAATTAGAATGGATCAGAATGTATTAGTTTCATGTCTAAGTGTCGGACTCATCTATTTATCAAATGTTTCACGTTCTCGTTCTCGGTCCACTGAAACACTGACACTTTGCGCCTGGCTCTTATCAATTGTATCATATACTATTGCTCTTTGTTTGTACTTGATCAATTACTCTCTAGGAATTTAGTATTATTGTACTAAACACCATTGTAATATATTTTGACAGGTTCAATGGATCAAGGAGCTGTATAATCTTCAGAATTAGTGTAGGGATATGACGTCGTGCTCTCTCCATGAACTTTTCACTTCTCAAGGGCCTTTTCACATACTAAACTAGTGTGTCATTCTTTCTTTTAAATTGCACATTTTTATCTGATTTACTTATTACATTTTACAATTTGTTTGATCTTGATTATTGCTTTTTGAGAATTTGATTTTCTTTAATTTCCTCCTTCATAATGCAGTATAAAAATTGTTTAGCTGCTTGGAACTGATCAGAAGCTTTGTAGGCTTAATGCGACAATGGGAGTTACAACTTACAAACATGAAACATGCGTTTATGAAGAAAGGCATTATTAACATCCAACTGATGAAGAAACCATTTATGCTGAGCAGCCAATGCCAAAAGACATCTAACAGTCTGCATTTTCACAACTGGTGAGAATGTCTCTTCAAAATCAACCCCATACTGTTGAGTGAAGCCTTGAGCAACCAATCTGGCTTTCAATGCTACCATTATTTTTGAGTTTAATTTTATAGACCCACTTACAACCCACTGCCTTTTTAGAGACAGGTAAATCAACTATATCCCAAGTATCATTATCTTGTAGAGCTTGAAGCTCCTTTTGCATTGCATCTATCCAAACATCATGTTGAGCAGCTTGGTTGTAAGTAGTAGGTTCATGAAAAAGAAAGTGAGAATGCAATGATTGTGAAGAAGGAGGTAAAGAACTGTATTGAACCAAGTTACACCAATGTGTACTAGAAACTGAATTGCACTGATAGTCTTTAAGATAGGATGGAGGTTTATGAAGTCTAGTAGAATGTCTTAAAGGCTGTATAGGAGGTAAATCAAATAATTGAGAAGCATCAGTAAGGTGATGTAGAGTAGGAGAACTAGAAGAAGAAACAATATCAGAAGAAGTAGAATAAGAATCAGATTGAACAGAAGAAGAAGGTGAAGAATTAGAATCTGTATGAAAGGATGCTTGAAAAACATCTGGAGTTAGATCATCATAAACACTGGAAAAAGGTGTGAAAGTAGGTAAGAAAATGGAATTCAAAGTGGAGGATGATGGTGAAGATGACAAATGAAAAGGAAAATGTGTTTCATAGAAAACAACATCTCTAGAAACTGAAATGGAATTATTGGCGAGATTAAGAAGTTTATAACCTTTTTGTCCTGCTGGATACCCCAAAAATATACAAGGAACAGCCCTCGGATCAAACTTAGTTTTGGTAGGTTTAGTATTAGTAGCATAACACAAACAACCAAAAGGCTTGAGAGAGGTAAGATCAGGTTTTGTGTTATGCAAATTTTCATAAGGGGTGCTAAAATTTAGAGGTTTTAAAGGCATTCTGTTTAGTAAATAAGTTGCACACAAAATAGATTCTCCCCAGTATTTAGCAGGTAACCTAGCTTGGAAAAACAAAGCTCTTGCTGTTTCTAATAAATGTCTATGCTTCCTTTCAACCACACCATTCTGTTGTGGTGTATGAGCACAAGAAGTTTCATGTAATATACCTTTGGAATCATAAAACTGTCTTATGGAACCTTCAGTCAATTCCTTGGCATTATCAGATCTTATGCATAAAACAATAGCACCAAAATGAGTCTCAACATATTTGACAAATTTTTGTAAAACAGAAACAACATCTGACTTATACTTAAGAAAATGTGTCCAAGTTGTTCTTGTGAAGTCATCAACAATAGTGACAAATTGATTAAAACCATTATCTGTGGAAATCTTATAAGGACCCCAAAGGTCTACATGTAACAACTGAAATGGAGCAATGGTTTTGATAGAACTCATAGGAAAAGAAAGTCTAGTTTGGCTTAGCTTCAGGACAAACTGTACAAAAGAAATGCGATACATCAGTTGTGTTACAACTAGGTACCAAGTATTTTATTTGAGAAACAGGAAGATGGCCTAATCTTAGATGCCACAATTGGATAGAAGTAAGTGAATTAGACTGAGCTGAGACCAAACCAGCAGCAGGAGGAGAAGAAAATGAAGAAGGAGCATGATATAGGCCACCAGAAACTCTACCAAGTAGAAGTGGAGGTCTGGTCAAGTTGATGTCTAGAACAGAACACTCATTATGAGTGAAAGTAATCTTGCAATGCATATCAAGACAAAGTTTATGCACTGAAATGAAAATCTGGAACATGTAAAACATTATTGAGACTCAATCCATTAGATAAAAGCATAGTGCCTTTGTGTGCAATAGAAACTGAATTGCCATTTGGTATAAGAATATGACTGTTAGGACCAAAAACAGGTTTATAAGTGATAAACTTTGAAAGATCATTACACATGTGGTCTGTGGCTCTAGAATCTAAAATCCAAGAACTATCAACACAAGAGAGAAAGCAAGTAATATCTGCCAGGTGAGACTGAGCAGGTGTATCAGGAGAAGACATAGTATTTTCAGTAACAATTGATTTGTGCTTGTTCAACAAATCCACAAGATAATTGTACTGCTCCACAGAAACAGTAGATGGTGAACTGAGAACAGATTGTTGGATAGAAGCTTGAGCAGGTACAGACTCCATAAAATCTATTTGAGATATGGAATTGTTTTGTGCAGCAGCAGCAATTTTCTTATCCTTAAAACCAGGAGGATAACCATGCAGTTTAAAGCATCTTGTATGTGTATGACCTGGTTTTTGACAATGTGTGCAGAAATAGGTTGTATTGGTAGGTCTTCTGTATACATTTCCTTGATTTCCAGATGTACCTCTACCAAAAGAAGAAGTAGTAGAAGGTACATGATAGACTGAATTAGGAGTTTGTGCAGCAACAACAGAAGATATATTTCTTCCAAAAGAATTAGGTCTATATCCTTTGTTTGGATAGGAATCAAACTTATTAGGCATAGCAGCTGCCAAACCTATTGTCTCAGCTTGAGATTGAGATGCTATACATGCAATCTCTTTATGTCTTTCTTCTTGTGCCAACTTATAGGCTTGTGAAACATTTGGTAAAGGTTGCGTAAGCAAGATATTACCTCTGACTGAAGTATATTGTTCATGTAATTTCATCATGAACTGCATTAGTCTTTGATCTTGTTGTTGTCTATGAATCTTCATAGTAACATTGCATGTACATTTGACACAAGTACAAGAAGGTAGAGGGTTCACAACATTCATTTCATCCCAAATCACCTTGATCTTAGTGAAAAATTCAGCAATTGAAAGGTTTCCTTGATGCAACTCAGCTAGTCGTTGCTCAAGAAAAAACAGCTGAGCTCCAGAAACTATTCCAAATCGATCTTCAAGATCTTTCCAAATTTCATGAGCAGTAGAAAAATACAAAACACTATGTGCTATACTTGCATCAAGATTAAACAGAATCCAAGAGATTACTATACATTACACCTCCTCCATGCTGTATATGTAGCATCTATGACAGGAGGAATTGAAGCTTCTCCAGTTATGAATCCTAGCTTGTTTTTTGCTGAGAAAGCAATGAGCATTGCTCTTTTCCAGTCTGAAAAACCAGTTCCATTAAATTTCTCTGATGTAATTTGCTGTGTAGTATGGTCTGATGGATGAATATAATAGATGCTACTTGGATCTTGAGTTGGAGGAAGAACTCTTGAATTTCCAGAAGATACACTTGATTCATCAATTATAGCCATGAAATGAAGGAAACTAAACGAAATTACAACAGAAAATGAAGTAATTGATGAAGAAAAGATCCAAAAATGATATGAAGAAATCACTGTTTTGATCGTTCTTTGGCTCTGATACCATGAAGAAGAACAGAAAAATGAAACTGAAGAAGATGATTAACGCAGAAAACAGAGAAAATGAGGAAACATCTTTAAGAGAAATTTAGAGAGAAGTTTTAGTGAGAGAAAATCATTCTTCTTAATTCTGAGAATTAGATACAAGGACTACTTATATACAAGAATCTAATGATGAGATGACATCATACACAACTACCAATTATATCATATAGTAACAAACTTCTAACAACTTGTAACAAACTTTGTAACTAACTAGATGTACTAACTGATTTGTTCTAACTAATTAGCTAACTAAACTTATGCAAGGTATGTATGTATGGACAAACTGTGTACTAAGTATTATACACCAATACCTTTCAAATTAATTGACAGTATGTAGGAGGCGATTGTATATCAAGAGCCAAAGGAAGACCTTTTTTTTTGGTTGCACAGGAACATATACTAGGTATATGTTGCACATGCCAAATGAATTCTCATTGATTGTTCATCTAGCCTTCCTATTCTCTTCACATTATCTTCAATGTGTACGTTAGTGAAACTCTATCTACTTCCCACCTCTCTCCCATCAACGGTCCTTTGATCGAGCTCAACATATGGTGCACTTACTAACTATCTTCATCCCAACCATTCATACCATCCCATGCCACATATACCTAATATAGCTTAAATTTAGGACTTCATCTGTATCCCATTGTTCTTATCAACCTAACCAAACGCCCCGACAAATGAAACACCCCATTTATCCCATATGTACAAACAACCTTATGTCCATACACAAACATGGGATAGCTCAAAGTTGGGTTAAAAATCCTTATCCCATGCTCTTATCAACCTAATCAAACACACGTGTATGAACACTTTCAACCCTGCCACTACCGCTACCACGAGGATTGGAGCTCCTAATAGCCAACCTCAAACCAACTCACATGAATTCACTCTACTCCACACTCTTTGTTCCTTTTTCTATCTCGCATTCCCTCTCATTTTTACACCGAAAGAAGTTGTTCAAAATTTACAGTTTAATATACGTAAAACTGCAATGTGCACCGTCACTATAATACCACTTCTAGAAATCTGCCAACAATTTAATTGCATAATCAATTTTATGAAATCAACAAACTTTATGAATTTAACAATTTCCTTCCATAATTATCAGCAATTCCTAATAATGCAACTACATATTATGCAACTTCAACTTTAAATTACACTGTAAATAAGTTTCAACATTACAATTTATTCAAAATTTTATTGAACAAACCTCAAACTTTTCAATCTCCCAAAGTCCTAAAACAAGTGAAGCCATAATTAAGCAATTAATTTTTACAGCAACTTTGAAGATATGAAATGGGTATTTCTCAAATTTTGATTTTGGTTTCAATTTAGTTACCTCTGACATTTGATTGTATGAAATTGAAATTCTTTTCCTTTTTATAATTCTCAAATGAATTTTTGCTGTTGATGATGGAATTTGGTATTGGACCTTGTTTTCAGGTAACATATGCGCATGTAGAAGCAGTCCACCAGCCCAAAATCTAAAGCCGCATGGTGCTTCGAGGGGTTTGCCCAAAATCAAAATGCCGATCATGATGAAATTATTTGTAAGGAAATAAAGATGATCGATAAGGAATATGATACAGATTAAGCAAATAGAAATAGATACGTTGTTATGATACATTTCAAAACGAGGAATTAGTAGTTACCAAGTTTTGCTGAAATAAGCTTTGAATAACCAGAAAGTATACATATTACACAACCTCTTGAGTGAATCCACATACTAACGACCACTGACAGTTGTCAGAGAGACCTGATTCACAGAAACGGGCTTGTCGAGATATTGAAAGACTTCGTCAGAAGTATAAGCCTTCCTTTGGATAAAGCCAGGTTGTGTTGGGTGTGGAAGCTCTATAATATCGTTAACATCAAGCATTGAAATCAAATCTGAGATGTTTGGCCGATCTTCAGGAAATTCTTGCACAGATAATAGCCCCAACTGTATGCACTTCAAAATTTCGTCATTGATATATGGATCTAGAATAGTTGGATCAATCAATGAAAGCATATCATTCTCATTCCACAATTTCCACGTCTGAAATCATCAAGCAAAAATGTTAGCAATTAAGACGCTAATGATAGATGGTACGACACACGATATAAAGGAAGATACTCCTAGTGAGTTCCAATGACACAGAAAATAACTCCCTTGACAGTTGACAGTAACGTACGTATGGTAAGAGGCCCAATGACTCATCATTCAGAAAGCTACTATTTTTTCGCCCACTGACAATCTCCAGCAGTAACACTCCCAAGCTAAATACATCTGATTTCTCAGAAAATCGGCCTTCCATAGCATATTCTGGAGACATGTACCCACTGATTGAACAGAAGCTCAAACTTCATTAATTCACCAATTGAAATAAAAAAAGATGTTAATAAAAGTAATTTGAGGTTTTTCCTTATTAAATAGGCGTAGCTTTGCCTTCGGAAGTCCACATAATTATTATAATGTTTAGACAACTTCTAAGCGTGCATGCCTACCTTAAGAAGAAAAACATCAACATTATGGTGATCACAGCACATAGAGTTGAGCCTCACATTTTAAATGACAAGTTTAGTTTTGAGGTGTTGTATTCATATGTATGCAAACTAAAAGATCAATGATCTATATTCATTAAGACATGATCAAGATACTTACTAGGTGCCAACAACCCTTAAGGTGTTAGCTTGATCTTGTTTGCTTGCAAATATCCTTGCCATTCCGAAGTCTGATATCTTTGGGTTGAGCTCCTCATCAAGCAAAATGTTGCTCGCTTTGAGATCTCGATGAATAATCTTCAATCTAGAATCTCTGTGAAGGTAAAGCAGGCCTCTACATATCCCACTAATTATATTGAATCGTTTCTTCCAATCCAGCAGTTTTTGATGATGTGAATCTGATTACCAATATAAAAACAAGACCACAACCTCATGTATTAGATGCTATATATACACACATCATAAGTTGCTGCAAGGAATTATGTTTATCATAACATACCAAAGAGAAATGCATCTAAACTCTTATTAGACATGAACTCATAAACTAGAAGTTTCTCATATCTTTCTACACAGCAACCCAACAATCTAACAAGATTGTTGTGTTGAAGCTTTGATATTACAACGACTTCATTCATAAATTCTTGTACTCCTTGTCCAGATGCCCTTGAAAGTCTTTTAACGGCTATCTGTTGCCCATTCTCCAATTTTCCCTAAGAACAAACAATCACACAACAATCAACATTGCATCCATTCTGGGAAGTCTACTGACAAGAGTTTTTCACCAAGCATATAGGGTGGCATAGAAATTGAAAAAAATTAAAACTTATTCCTTTCCCTAAGTTGTTTGTAGCAATTTTTTTTCAAATTTCTGATAAAGATGTAGAGAGTTAGTAAGAGTGTCTGATTAATTTTGATATTATCCTTAAATTTTTTTTTCAACACTACAATCAAGGAACATACAACAGTTTCTTGTTGTCCCAACCAACAATTCCCTTTGTTATCGCAGCTTCTAATCCTCATAATCCCTATCCCACAAACCAAATACCCCCATCGATACCATTACCTTGTACACTGGACCAAAACCACCTTCCCCAAGCTTATTCATTTCTGAAAAGTTGATCGTTGCAGCTTCCAATTCTTTAAACTCAAAATATGACAGATCTTTGAATTCAGCTTGATCCACTCCAACATCAACAAATTTTGCTTCATTGTCTGATGATTTTTTATCTGTCAAATCATTAAGACTAGATGTCAAAATTTAGAGATAAAAATTTGACGCGCGCACACACACACACACAAAAATACTCCATAAGAGAGAAGAAAATTACCCCATTGTCGATAGATCAAACTCCAAAGACAGTATGCGAAGACAACTAGTGTAGCTACGCAGATAATTGCTATGACAACTACTACCAATATTGTTTTTTGATTGTTGGTTTCCCCTACAAAAAATTAGACAGACAATATTATATCAGCATCCGCTAAAAAGAGTCAACAAAAGCAGGATGCTTGTACTTTGGTTTATATTCATATGCAACAGTTTTGATTCAATGTATAATACAAATAAATCCTGTTCAAGTGTTCACCTGATTCTAAATGGGCCAACCGAATAAATATATCAGCACTATGGGAAGAAAATTCTTGTATGTCTATTAAATTTCGCCACATCATGCAACCGATTCCTGCCGGATATGCATATGCTACACACGGACACGATTGTAAGCACCTTCTCCTACAAGAATCTTCATCTTCTGGCCAAAAAGATGTATTGAATGGCATTTTCATATGCTTGAGCTTTAAAAACCTATCTTCTTTGGGTCCAGTAACACCACATAGCATTTTTTTGCTCCGGACACACCCACTCGTCCAAATGCCTTCACTCCATTCTTCATTATTCTTTGGCTCGAAACCTTGCAAGCAATCACAGATTGGTGAACCAGCCAGGTTGCAACTTCCAAAGGGACCACACTTTCCATAAATATCACAATTAGATTGAATGGATTGCCACAAATGTTTCCACTCCCCTATACCTTCATCCCACATTTTTGCAATCATATTTCCATCATGATTTAAAACAATGTATTGCGGCATTGATTCATTTAACGAAAAATATAACACATCAAGTTTGGTTTTATTGTCATCATATACAATATGAAAAGGGGGATCAGAAATACGCACTCCAAGAAATTGTGTACCATTCCATGAGCCTGATCGCCAATAAGTTTTATCACCATTGCGAATTATAAATTCTGTAATTGGAAAACGAAGTAAACCAGTGCTAAAGGGTCCATCTGATGGATCTGAAGCACTCTTCCAGGATCTTAGTACTGGGTACATATTATCCTGGTTGAAGGCTCGATTTATAAGTGAAAGGTCTATTGAGAATTTTGTCTGTGGCAACATTGCATTTGTGAGATGCTCAAAACTCTGCCAAACAATCTCCCCACTAACACTAGACAGTAAAACAAGGTTCCCAGTATCTCGAAGCTGAGCAACTGTAGTAGTATTAGCCTGAGGAGATACACTCGACGACCAAACTATTGTATCTTGACCATCTAAGAGCTGAAGATTGCCATCTTCAGATATTTTTAACACCCCAGAAGAGTCATTGATTGGGTTGTTCCTGTTGGCTACCCATACAACTTCCTTGGGATCATAGTCCTTGAATTAATGGGGCTAAAAAACCCCATCTTGAAGTGGGCATTACTAGACACTATAGTTTCTGTGTCGTTAAGAAATTGAGTGACAGTAATATTAGTAATTGCTGAGATTGATGTCAACCAAAGACAAAAAAAGAGTAGCAAAGTAAAGATCAATAGAGAAGTGGCCATTAGAGCTAGTTTTTCTTTCTCAAAGCTTATCAGCAATTTTCGAAATGCCTGACTACATAAGAAAATTTATAAGGAATTTGTCTTTGATAATATACTTCGTCAACCATCTAAAGTGCACATGTATTTGCATAAATATGTAAAATTCTTGTTCAGTTTAGTGCAAATTGCTACTAAATCAATGGAATATGTTAGCATCATTCATCAATGTCAATGATTTGTAGAATGGTGTCCCATGTTCATATATTAGTCAAATAAGTGACAAGAATTATTCCAAGTATATTAGTACCATCAACTTTGTCTAGAAATTTTAGCATTTGCATTGGTTGTATATGTCAAACCTATGATTTCAAGAAACAATCTTGTCTATTTACTCCATTAAACAAATTATTAGATAAATATATTAACCAAATATGATGATACATCTTCCGATTACTAATTCCAAGCTCTCCTCAATGTTTGTCCCGTCTTCCGATTATCTAGTTATAAGTTATATATATCTCATAGGTTTTTTTGTATTTTAATACCTTTTATTTTTCCAATTTTTGAATTTTAGTACCTTATGTTTTTATTTTTTAATTTAGGTACCTTATGTTTCCAAAAAACACAAAAATTAGTACCACTAACAGATTCCGTCAAAAACTCCGTTTGGTGGGCCCACTTTTCGCTAATTAAGGTCATTACCTTCCTTTTCTCAACTAAAATTGATCATTTTCTTACTCATCTCTTTAATTTTACAACTTTCTTTTAATAATCAGCCCTAAAATCCTTACTTGAACCTTAATTTTTTCTCCCCGAATTTTGGATATCAATAGAATAACCCCAAAATCCCCAAATTTTACAAATTAATTGAACATTCACAATCAATAGAATAACTCCAAATCAATTAGAACCCTAACTTTTGGAAGGTTAATCTAATTTGTGTACTACTTTAATGATTGTTTGTTACTACACTTATCATAAGAGAAAGATTGGATTTTTCACTTTAATTTTAAATCAATAAAACCGAAATTTCAAATCATTTAATAAACCCTCAAATCAAGTGAAAAATTTCAAGTCAATTAGAACAATAACTTTTGAGTAGTAGTTAATCTAATTTGTGTACTTGTGTTGATTATTGTTTGTTCTTCACTTATGTGGAGAATTAAAGAATGGATTTCAAGTAAAATTTTCAGATTAAATAAAAGTTTAATTGAATATAATATAGTTTAAATGAACGTATAAATTATTTTTTTGAGGAAAGAGAATGAGAAAAGGTGAAAGAATTTAAAATACAGTCGTTGGTGGGCCCCACTTGACGGAATCTGTTAATAGGTACCAATAGTTAGTATTTTGGAAAACATAAGGTATTAAAATTAAAAGAAAAAAAACATAAGGTACTAAAATTCAAATACTAGAAAACAAAAGGTAACAAAATACAAAAAAACCTATCTCAAATAATATTATACTCCCGTTATTCCCATTTGTTTGATACGTTTTGACTTGCAAATATGTCGACGCACTTGATTATCTTTTGTTGTGTATATGTAAAAATTATAATAATAAGATATTAATAACATACGTATCAAACATTTAATAATTAGATTCAGCAAAACTTGGGCAAAATGAGCCGAACGCGCAAAGTTGAGATTATCAACGTTAATACATCGAAGACATGTAGCAAACAACTTGGTACACCACAATATCCACACATTCCATCTTCCTCAACAAGCTGCATTTTTTTAAGGGATTACCATTAATCAGCATGTAATTTATAATTAGTACTCATAATTATCTTTAAAAAATCATGCATGTAGACATTTTCCTAGTTTTTTATATAAAAATATCCAGGATAAATCTTTTAATTCTCTTCCAAGAATATGAGTATCACTATTTTTTTTGTTCATGTAATCGATCCCAATAAATTGGGATTAAGGCTCTATTTGATTGATTGATCGATCGATCTTCCAAGAATATGAGTATCACTATTAAATTCCAACAATCATAAAGTTTTTAAGCAATTATAGCAATAATTTCCTGGCAATGCAAGACAATTAAGTACTCACAGCAAAATAAATCAACAAAATAAGTAATTCGAAATTTGATGGACGATTAAAAATAAATGAAGAACAAAACTTAATTAAATTTACCTCCAAAAAATATAAGCCAAGCAATAACTAAAGTAGTGCGTCATACAGTATTTGTGAAGCTTAATTGAAGTTTAAAATTGTAAAGGTTTGAAATGAGTGATTTTCAAACTTGATTTTGGATTTTGTTTAAGGCGAATTCATCGCAGGTAACACCGGGATCGCCAGCGACGGCGACTTCTCCGGTGGACTTGGTGGTGTAGAGACTAGAGAGCAATTGATCATTGGTTTTTGGTGCAATTTAAAATATTGTACGAAGTATTACTAATTCTAATTTACTGGTAGAAAGTTCAGTTCGGACCGTAGTTTAAACCGATTCCGTATATAGTCCATTAAAAAGTGAGATTTTAGACAAATAATAATAGTCAATGAAAATATTTGCATAATTTAGCAATTTAGCTTGTTAATTGAGATATTTGCATTATTTACATACATGTATCCTTTCTTCAAGTTCTCTAAATGGGGAAGATATTGATTTTTTTAAGGCTGAATTGAGCTTGGATCCTTTTTGGATTACCTACTATATATGTGGTAAGAAAATTAGGTGGAAATAAAACGAGATTTGGAGCCCGTTGAAAGCCGAAAATTGAAAATTGAAGCTATAAGTTCATACTTTTTAGAGAGTTTTAGTATACCAGGAAAAATATAAAAATTAAAGAAGTTGTCGAAAATTTTACAGTGTATCCCATGGTGAAAAAAGGACCCCCGAACAGTTTTTTTGGGCTCGAAAAATCATAAAACAATTCGAAAAAGAGCGAAAGACTAGTATTTCTTTTTCAAAAATTACCTAAAGAGAAATGCTAACAAATTTTTAGAACAGCAACAATGCTAAGTTATCCAAAAGTTTCTCTCTCCTGTTCTCCCTCTACTACATCATATTCCTCTAACTTTTTAATCTACCCTCTCTAATCTTATGTAACTTACCTACAATGCTCAACATCCTCAAAACTCTATTTTTATTTTTTTCCCATCACCTATAATTGCCACATGTCAGATTACGAGATTACCATTTGCCTAAATATTTTGGTAACCTTCCCATTTAACTTATCACTCCCCCTTTTTATCTACATCCTTTAATTTTTAGTAACCTCCCACAATGCTTAGCTTACCCATACAGGACCCCGCTTCAATTAGGGGAGGCAATTAAATCATTAATTATTGGAGCTCTTATACGCCGGCTGAAACCAAACTTAGGGCGTCATGTGGTCACCTACAACACATGGTAAATATTCAAGGTGAAAATAAGACGGAACTTAAGATAACCCTCTAAAAGCTTAAAATAAAGGCTAAAATTCACTATTTTTGAAGGTTCTGTTTTTGTAGGTCATTCCAAGTTTACCAAACTCAAGTAGATGAAATTTGGGTAGAAAACGGAGTCTTGAAAGGCCTTCCAAAGCCAAATACAAAGGTTATGCTCACGATTTTCGGGGGTTCGGATTCCCAAAAAATATATTGGCATAAAAATTTACATACTCACCCTTGGATCAAAGAAAGGCCCCCAGACAGTTGAAAACGGCGGGAAAGCTAATAACACAGCATTGAGAGGATAAGAAATATCCTTTTTTTAAGGTTTTTGGGGGAATCAGGAAAAATGTAACTTAAGCACGTGAGTTTAGTCATAAGAGGATCATAAGTCATAAATTGGGTACTTAATTCGGAGATATTAGAAAATTTTTGTAAGTCACAAAGATTCTGAAATTTTTCATTACATGTATAAAGTTTCCTCACAGTGAAATTGTTTCCATTTTTAAAATTAAATTTTAGATTTCCTAAACATTTTCATGCATTCGAGTTTCAAAAACACTAAAACTCTATAGACCTCAACAATATTTCCAAGACAATTTAAAGATTATTGTGTCATTTGCGCAAATTTTGAGTTGGCATATTATCGATATTTCATATCTAAATTTAAGAAAAAAATAAATTTTAGATACTTAAATAATTGAAAATAAATCCATTAGGTACTTATATCAAAAATCAAATCCTTTGGGAATAATTACTTATTATCAAAACTTGCTTATATAAATGCCATTTGCTCATGAAACTAGGTAATTTGCCCATTATCACTAAAGACCTGTAATTTGTTTTAACATTTCTGTATTTGTATCATAACTTTAAGTGCTTCAAAATTAATTTCTACTCAATTTTCTTATCCCTATATATTAAGCCGATCATGGCTCGGGACATGGATTTAGCTAGTGTTTTATTTGGACTGCACTAGACATATTAACATCCAGAATTTTTCAGACAAGAACACAACTCAATTGTGCAAAGTTACCAATTCAATCACTGCACATGCTTATATACATAGCTGTAGAAACTATTATTTGGAACAACACTTTCATTAACATGAAAATATACTTTATCTCTACAGAAAATCCACGCACTATCGACCGCTAAATGTATCCAGAGAAACGTGATTTACAGAAGCATTTTGTTGGTGAAAATGAAGGACGTCATCAGAAGAACAAGCATTCATTTGAATATAACCAGGTTGAGTTGGGTGTGGAAGCTCCATAAGATCATTAACATCGAGCATTGAAACCAAATCTGAGATGGTTGGCCTATTTTTAGCAAATTCTTGCACACACAAAAGCCCCAACTGTATGCATTTCATAATCTCACCTTTGAAACTTGGATCTAGAATAGCTGGATCGATCAACGAAAGCATATCATTCTCGTTCCACAATTTCCATGCCTGAAATCAAAGTTAATATGTTAGCGACTATAAAATTTGTTAATAAGATGTTTAAGAAGATACATAAGGCAAGTGCTAGTGATTTTAGTCCACTAAGTGTAACATACATATGTTAAAAGGCCAAAAGATTCACAATTATGAAAGCTTCTATTCTTTCTGCCACTAACAATCTCCAGCAATAGAACTCCCAAACTAAATACATCTGATTTCTCCGAAAAACATCCTTCCATAGCATATTCTGGAGACATGTAGCCACTGAAAACAAATGAAACTTCATTATTACATCAATTGAAATAGAAAAAATTCAAGGTAGTTTGAAATTTTTTGTCCCCTGTTATGTTGAGGGGGCTGCACCATTTTTATTGTCATCATTCCGCATTTTATAAAATTCTGGCTGAATTTCACATTATGAATGCACTAATAAGACGAACATCACTTGCTTTAAGCAATAGTTGAAGTTCACATTTTACTAGAACCAAACCAATGAGATTGAACTTAATACGATCACTATAGTCCAATTAAATTAAACGAAGTCAAAACGTAATAACCCTGGTCTGATGATGTAAACTTCTATTAAGCAGGAGATCGACTTGTTTCAATGGGTGTCAGTAACTAGTCTGTTTCTTCATGAATACCATATGAACAAAAGTACCAATACTAAGTCAAAAGATATTGAATGTATCATTCCAAGAGATCAATTATCTAAACTGAGTGAGAGATACTTACTAGGTTCCAACAACCCTTGAGGTGTTAGCTTGATCTTGTTTGGTCGTGAATATCCTTGCCATTCCGAAGTCTGATATCTTTGGATTGAGCTCTCCATCAAGCAAAATGTTACTTGCTTTAAGATCTCGATGAATAATCTTCAATCTAGAATCTCTATGAAGATAAAGGAGTCCTCGACATATCCCATTGATGATATTGAAGCGCTTCTTCCAGTCAAACTGTTTTTGATAATGTGAATCTGATTATAAAACATAGAAATTTACAGACAATGTGAGTCCATGCATAACACATTATACATATATTAGTTGCTTCAAGAAAATTATAAGTGTTAATTATATGAAACTTCTTAACTGTTAATTATACAGAACTTACCAAAGAGAAGTGCATCTAAACTTTTATTTGGCATGAATTCATAAATGAGAAGTTTCTCATTCCTCTCTACACAGCAACCCAATAGTCTGACGAGATTTTTGTGTTGAAGTTTTGAAATCACAAGAACCTCGTTCATAAATTCTTGTAGGCCTTGACCCGAAGCCCTTGAAAGTCTTTTAACAGCTATCTCTTGCCCATCTTGTAGTTGTCCCTATAACAACAAAATATTCAGCAATAAGACTTTTTGCAGTCCTTTGAAAAGTATTTTTACAGCCTTATAGGCGTAAAACTCCGATAATTACCTTGTAAACCAGACCAACACCTCCTTCGCCAAGCTTATTGAGCTCTGAAAAGTTCACTGTTGCAACTTCCAACTCCTTAAATTCAAACAATAGTAGATCTTTGAAATCAGCTTGATCCACTCCAGCGTCAAAAAACTGTGTTTCCTTGTTGGAGAGTTTTGTAACTGTCATGGGAAAAAAGGGAAGAAAGTAAAAAAAGTAATGTCAAAGTTGCTAGATTTGATCTTGCAGATTCAAACAACTCAGGAAGAGAGCCAAAAAGTCACCATGTCGTCGATACATCCTACTCCATAGACAGTATGTGAAGACAACAAATGTAATTGCAGCAATAGTTGCAACCACAGCAATAATAATTACTTTTGTATTGCCACTTTCAGCTACCAAAGAAAGAAAAAAAAAATCATTATCTATGTTCTCAGACATCAGATGAAGTTCCATAAATTTCAACATCAATTGAAACTTAATTTTATCATTTTCTCACATCATACATTTTACAAAGTCAAGAATAAATTTAAAATTACAGAGGTCATTAAGGATTTACCGAATTCTGAATGAGCCAAACGAATGAATAGATCAGTACCATCAATGAATAATATTTGTATGTCTAATAGCTTTTCATACCATAACATGCAAATATCATTCGCTCGATATGCATAAGCTAAACAGGAACAAGTTTCTAAGCATATCCTTCGACAATCATCTTGAACAGGTACAAGAACAAAAGTAATATTATGTGGCACTTTCATCTTCTCTAACTTCCAAAATCCGTCTGCCTTACTTCCTATACGTCCACATTGTAATGGTGTCCTTCGAACACACCCACTAGTCCAATTACCTTCACCCCATTCATCAATGTTTTTTGGCTCAAACCCATTTAAGCAATTACATATAGGTGAATCCATTGGGTTACAGCGACCAAAAGGACCACACTTTCCATAAATATCACACTCTGATTGGATGGACTGCCATACAGTTGTGAACTTTTCTCCATCATCATTCCAAAATCTGTGGAGTACATTTCCATCATAGTTTAGAGCTAAGTATTCAGGCAACGATTCATTTTCAGCAGAGTATATTATGTCAAGTCTGTCTTCAGTCACCTCATACAAAATATTAAACACATCCTGAGACATATACGGAATTCCAATAAACAAGCTACCATTCCATGGGCCCGTTCGCCAGTAAATTGTATCATCCTTGCGAACTATAAATTCGGTAAAAGGGAAACGAATCAAACCAACCCTAAAGCGACCATCAGATGGATCTAAAATGCTCTTCCAGGATCGCAGTATTGGGTACTCACCAGCATCTGAACTTGCGTTTATTGAGAGGTCAATTGTGATCGTCAACTGTGGCAACAACACATTAGTGAGGTGCTCAAAACTCTGCCAAATAATATTCCCAGTAGCACTTGATAACAAAACAAGGTTCCCAGTGTTTTGAAGCTGAGCAACTAACGTACTATTGGACTGACGAGATACATTTGGCGACCAAATGATCATGTTTTGGCCATCTAAGAGTTGAAGATTGCCATCTTCAGATATTTTCAGCAGCCCTGAAGAGTCATCAATTGGGTTGTTTCTATTAGCTACCCATACAATTTCCTCGGAAACAGAATCCGTGACATTATACCATATACCAAAATACCGTCTTGTTGAATTGACGGGGCTAAAAAACCCCATCTTAAACAAGGCATTACTAGACACTATGATTTCTGAGTCGTTAAGAAATCTAGTGCTGGTTATATTGGTGCTTGTGGAGACATAACTAAAACAAAAACCGAACACTAAAGTTAATGTTAATGGATTAAGAAAAGAGGCCATTAGAAATAATTTTTTTTGTTCTGTTACATAAGGAATGGAAGGAACTCTATGTCAACCATGTAGAATACACTTATATGCTTAAAAAAAAAAAAAAAAAAAAAAAAAAAAAAAAAAAAAAAAAAAAAAAAAAAAA
>PYUH01000430.1:297033-347128 GCA_016808085.1 Suaeda aralocaspica | reverse complement strand
AGAGAAAAAAACATTAAAAAAAAAAAAAAAAAAAAAAAAAAAAAAAAAAAAAAAAAAAAAAAAAAAAAAAAAAAACTTGATAATTAATTGCAAGTTGCTGGTGAAAGGTCAATGAAATATGTTAGCAATTAGTATCATTTAGATTGACCAAGACCTACAAATGAACAAAATTACAGCAATGGAATACACCATAAACTGAATACGACAAACAAATTGATACTAAGTCAAAAACAACTAAATCTATATATTGCATAGTATTTCATTTCCCTCACTCCTCACTAATCTAAGGGATCATCAGCATGATAAAGATAAATAAATCATTCAGCTAAACATTTTTTTACCATATGAAAATTCAATCAGCACTTTACTCTACATGAAATATAATAAACTAACCTCAATTTTCTTGTGTTCCCAAAATTAGTGCCATAGCCAAAGTCGTAGTGCAATTTGAGCTCTTGACATGTTTGAGATTGAATAATAGCATTAATTACCTTATACACTGGACCAAAACCACCTTCCCCAAAGCTCTGCCAAACAGTCTTCCTACTAGTACTACAACTTGACAGCAAAACAAGGTTTCCAGTGTCTCGAAGCTGAGCAAATATAGTGGTGTTAGCCTGAAGAGATACATTTGATGACCATCTAAGATATGAAGATTGCCATAGATATTTTCAACACCCCAAAAGAATCACTAACTGGGTTGTTCCTATTGGCGACCCAAACAACTTCCTAGGAGTCAGAATCCTTAATGTTATACCAGATACCAACATAGCGATTTGTGGAATTATTAAAAACAGGGCATTACTTGACACCAACGGGGGACGAAAACGAATACGGATACTACAGTTAGTTGGTGAGTCTTTAAGAAATTGAGTGGTGGTTATATTGGTGGTTGCCGAGACAGTATTAAAACAAAAGCAACAAATTAACAGAACAAGTGAACAACAAACACTGACGCGAAAGTTGCCATTGCAGGGTCTCTGAAATGCCCAACTACATGTACAAGGGACAGAAGGAATTTGTCTATGATATCCTATGCATGGTATATAAAATATTTGATTATGTTAGCATCACTCATCAGTCATCACCTTCTCTTTGTTGAACAAGCGAAAAAATTTATACCAAATTATCGTAAATAAATAAGGGTGTCGGGATAACATATCTAAATCCTTATCATTGTATTTTAGTTAAATATTTTCCTTTTATTTACCAATTCAAAAATCATTCAACATATAACAACCACAATTTCCTTTAAAAATATATCCACTTAAAATTGGAACATAACATAATTGAATTGCACTGATTTCATCATAAACATAACAATAATTAAAGCAACAATGAAAACCAAGGAAATTCAAAATTTGCTGAATAACTCATCAAGTACTCAACATATAACTGCACGAATTTTCTCAAATGAATAGTAGCAATTAGTCATCAAAGCAATCATATTTCAATACTCGCATCAGTTTTTTTTTTACTTGGCTACATCCATTTTGTATTAATTATCGAAGTGAGTCAAAGTTCATTATGAATAGTGTCAATAGTATAATCAGTCAATTTCATTCTTTAAAAATAAATAACTAAATAACAAAAAAACTAAAGAAATTAAATTTTGTTAAAAAAAAAAATAGAATATGAACTAACTTCAACTCTTTAAGAATTTGAATCATATTTGAGCTTTTAAAGCATATTTGGAGTTGAATTCATTGAAGATATGAAAATCGAACTTTCTAAATTTAATTTTGAGTTTCGAATTTTCCATCGGTGGTGTCACCGGTAACCGGGATTACAAGTTACCGGCGACTTCCGCAGGTGGTGGTGCAAGGAGCAGCGGCATGCAGAAGAAAGGTAGTTTTGGAATTTGATTTTGGGCTTTTTCGAATTTGGTATCAAGTGTTGTGGGCCTCGTGGGTATGGCATTCATAAAAGTTAACATTTGTCAATCGTTATAATATACTCTATTTGATATTCATTTTTTATAATGTAATATTCATTCTCTCACATGTAATATTCATTTTGTTGAATATCATATTTATACTAGAATACTTAAAATATATAAAGTTATTATTATGATTTGTTTATTTGGATTTGATTTCAGAGACGAATAATCTTTAGCTATTCATTCATTTAAAGTCGAGGTAGTGCATTACTAGTAACTTTGATCTTATTATCAAGTATATCTTGTAGGTCTTTAATTAATCTAAATTGAATTTGTCACTTTTTCCTTTGTGAAAATTTATAAGAAGAAGCTTGCTCATTCTTTAGCAAGGAATTGTAATGTAGTATTATTTCTTATTTAATGCATGTTTGATTAGAATAAGTGTCGTATATATATATGTATGATGTATTGGTGAATTGAGTCATTTCCATGAATGAATAAAAATATTACATATTAAGAGATTAATATTGCATTTTCAAAGATGAATATTATGCAGTGGAAAGTGAATATTACGATTTGAAAATTTTGAGCACATATATGTGTATAATTTTACATCAATATCATGTATTAGAGTTGAAAACATACATATTCATAGAGAATCACTTGTTAAAAAAGAATATCATAGTTTTGTTATAAATATTTAATGTTCAAAGAAGAATACTAGTCAATTGGCATGATTTTGATGTATTGAGTAGTGAATAAGAAAAGTTTAATGAATAAGTGTTGATTATATTGTCTAAAAATATTACTTATTGAAAAACGAATAATACTTATTGAAAAATAAACATTACCTATTAACAAATGAATATTATAGAGTATATTACTAAAATATACTCCCATGTGCATATAATAATTTGCCAGCATCATGTTTAATCATATCATTATTTTTTTACTTTTGGATTTTTCTAAGATATGTGTCGAAAAACGAATACGGATACGGGGACTGAAAACGGCTACTATGAAAAATATTGTTAATAAGTACGGTAAATTATAACATGAAGAATCGAAACCGTCTTCTATACGGGGACGAATTGGGTTCGGGGATGGCAACCCATTAGAAGTACCCAAGTACCCATGCTACATAGGTATTAACTATATAGCACGAAAATGTATAGAGCTTCCAAAACAGAAACGTTTTGAAAATGGGAAAGTGAAGATTTAAAATATAAGGAAACGGCGGAACGTTTTTAAAAAAAGTATAAAATAATTAAATAATAAGAGTTTCCAAAACGTTGAAACGTGAGGTTTTAGAGGTTCTCATGCTCCATATTACTCTTACTTTTTTTTAGGTGTGCTCTAATGTTTTTTTTTTTTTCGTTAGATGTACCCCTGAAATTTGCAATAAATAGTTTTCTAAAGGCTTTATTTATGGGTTGTGCGTCGAAATTGACAAGTTATATCATATTATTGAGATTTTTGAAAGAAAAATTAAGGCTCTAATAAAAGACAACTTAACATCAGTAAGTAAAAACAAATGCAAATGTTAGTACTAATTTAAAATAATTAGCTTATTTTTTTCAAAAAAATAAAAATTAGTTTAGGAGAAAAAAATAAAATTTATAACACTCTTTAGAAAACTGAAAATCACAAAGGTATAACTTAGAAAAAAAGTAAAAAAAAAANAAAAAAAAAGTAAAAAAAAAAAAAAAAAAAAAAACCCTTCATTTTTTGTAGTGTTTGGAGCCAGAAAGGCGAATGATGATAATCGATCACAAAATATCCCGAAATCAGGAGAAAAGTATTAACCAGTTAAATTATTAATTGCTTTTAAGATTGCAATTCTTATATACCAAAACTTTAGAGACAAATTTAACTGAAAGTGAACCTGTCGACTACGGAAAGTGAAAGAATATTGGAATATACATGGACTAGTATAATACCTGTGCAAATGAAAAATAGATAATTCTTTTGTATTTGATAACCATTAAAAGTTATGTTTGTTTTTTATTTGTATTTTTTCTAAAAACTATAAATTATATAATAATTTATAATTGGAGTAAAATTATACTAAAATCTATATATTAAAATATAAATCATCATTCAATTACTCAATTGAATAAATGTAACCTATTTTTTCTTTCTATAAATCCATTTTTTAAAATATTAAATAGTTAAATAAATTTAGCAATAAATTCTTATGGATGATAAGACAATAAATTAACTTCAAACACAAAATATTGTTGAATGATTTAGACTATATGTATGATACATCCAAGTTTGATCTTTGATAATTTACATGGCAAAGGTGAGTTAAGTTGTCAAAGAAAAGTATAGCAAGCAAGTAGCAAGTCGCGGCTCGCGACCAAAGAGTCGCACCTCGCGAAAAAGGGTTGTGTCCCTTCATGCTTTATAACATATATGATATATATATATATATATATATGTGTGTTGGATGGCAGAGAAAGTTAGTTACATCATATTATTCTCTCATAATCAAAGTTTTAAGAGATTAGTTTTCTCTAAAGTTCATCATCTTTTTCACATTATTCAACTTTCTAGTTATATACTTGTTCTCCATTGTTCTTTGTTGATTAGAGCATCATCAAAGAAGTTATTCTTCGTTGTATCTCAAAAACTTATTTCATGAAACCCATGCTCTTGTGATAGGGGTGAAATATAGTTTTTAGGAAAGTGATTACACGCCTCAAAGGTTCTCTATTCGTTGTTATTTTGTGTTTTCAAGAGCAATTTCCCTAACAATTAAAAAACTATACTCCTATTTGCAAAAATTGCAACCATTAGAGAATTGACTACAAATTTCAATAAGTTAGACAAGTTTGAGGGTGTTGGTTTTCGACATTGACAAAATAAGATGCACTTTGTTCTCACCGCACTTGGAGTGGCCTATGTTTTGTCAACCCCGAAACCAATGGAGGAGGACAACGAAACCTTGGAGACTACAAGGAAAAAAAGCAAGTGGGAGAATGACGGTTATATTTGTCGTGGCCACATCTTCAATGGTATGTCTGATGATCTTTTTGATATTTATCAATTTTATGAATCCGCAAAAAGTTTATGGAATGATCTAGAGTCTAAGTATATGCAAGAGGATGCTTCTAGTAAGAAATTTCTTGTAAGTAACTTTAATGGTTATCGCATGGTAGACTCAAAGAGTATTATGGATCAATTTCATGAATTGCAAAGGCTTGTTGGCAATTTTAAACAACATGATATCAATGTTGGTGAAACTTACATAGTGTCTTCAATAATTGATAAGTTACCACCATCATGGAAAGATGTAAGAAATTCTTTGAAACATAAGAAAGAGGATATAAACTTAGAACAATTGGGTTCTCATCTTCGTATTGAAGAGGGAATTCGGTTGCAAGATGGACAAAAGGATGCAAATCCTAGTTCTACCACTGTTAACATGGTAGAGGATGATAAGTCCAAGGGTTCTTCAAACCCAAAGAAGAGGAGTAATGACTCCAAAAGTGACAATAAGGGCAAAAAGGTTAAATATGAAAAGACTCCACAACGTGGATGTTGGATTTGTGGCAATTAAGCCCGATCACTTCAAGAAAGATTGTACCATTTGGAAAAGGAGGATGAGCAAGAAGAAGGGAAGTGGCAACTCTAGCCAATCCCAAGAGAAGCAAGGTAATGCTTGTGCACAAATATCACTTAATTCATCTTTGGATTATGTGTGTGTGATTTCTGAAATCAATTATGTGCAGGATGATTGTTCATGGTTTTCGAATTCGGGAGAATCAAGACAAGTGTGCAAGGATAAAATCTTATTCAAAACTTTTCATGAAGTTGGAAATGGAGAAATGCTCTACATGGGAAATGATTCTACGGCAAAAGTTCTAGGTGTAGGACAAGTAGAATTGTTGTTTAGTTCCGGAAAAACTCTTACTTTAAAAGATGTTGTTTATTCTCCGGAACTTAGGAAGAATTTAGTCTCCGGTGCTACTTTGAATCGATTAGGCTATAAAATGGTATTTGAATCAGATAAGTTTGTATTGTCTAAAGGTGGTAGCTTTGTAGGACTTGGTTATCTTTGTGATGGAATGTTTAAACTTAGTATTTGTAATACTTTGAAAGACAATGTGTGTTTATTAAATGATGATTCCTCTCTATGGCATTGTAGACTTGGACATGTTAATTATAGAAAGCTTTATCATATGTCTAAGCATGATTTGATACCTCCTTTCAATCAAAACATAGAGAAGTGTAAATCATGCATGTTGTCAAAGATCACAAGAAAACCTTTTCCTAATTGTGTTAAAAAGAATACTACTTTGCTTAGTTTGGTGCATAGTGATTTGTGTGATTTTCATAGCACACCTTCCTTGGGTAACAAAAAGTATTTAGTAACATTTATTGATGATTATTCAAGATTTTGTTATATCTACTTATTGTTTTCTAAGGATGAAGCCCTTGACAAGTTTAAAATCTACAAAAATGAAGTAGAATTGCAAATAAATGACAAAGTTAAAAGGCTAAGAACCGATAAAGGTGGTGAATACTATAATCCAAGTTATTTCCAATCAATAGGAATTATACATGAGACAACCACGGCCTATACACCACAACAAAATGGTGTTGCAGAAAGAAAGAATAGGACTTTGCAAGAAATGGTGAACACCATGTTATCCTATTCGGGTTTGAGTGAAGGTTTTTGGGGTGAAGCTGTTTTGACAGCTTGTTATATATTAAACCGTGTTCCTATGAAAGGAAATGTGGTAACCCCATATGAGCTTTGGTATAAAAGGAAACCAAACTTGAATCATTTCAAAGTTTGGGGATGTAGGGCAATTGTAAAAGTGCCGGAACCCAAACGTAAGAAGTTGGGTGAAAGAGGTGTTGAATGCATCTTTATAGGATATGCTAGTCATAGCAAATCCTATAGGTTCTATGTTATAGAACAAAATGACTTTTGGTCGGTTCATACCACTATAGAGTCAAGAGATGCAATCTTTGATGAAACTAGATTTTCATCAATGCCTAGACCAAAGGATGTAATTCCTACTATCAATGCTCAAGCACTTGATCAAAGTACATTTAATCAAGGTTTAGAAGTTCAATCTCAAATTGAGAATGAGGCATCAACCTCAACTCAACCAAGGAGAAGCAAAAGGGCAAGAAAAGAAAAATCTTTTGGCCCGGATTTTCATGTATATTTGATTGAAGGATCAAGGGAAGATATCTCCAAAAAGTTTAAATACATTTTTAATGTAGAGGATGATCCTTCAACCTATGATGAGGCAATGAGGTCTCAAGATGCTCCATTTTGGAAAGAAGCAATTAATGATGAGATGGACTCAATCTTGGGAAATAATACTTGGATTTTAGCCGATTTACCTCCAAAGTGTAAACCAATCGGATGCAAATGGATCTTCAAAAAGAAAATGAAGATTGATGGAACTATTGATAAGTTCAAAGCCCGGCTTGTGGCTCAAGGGTTTACTCAAAAACCGGGTATCGATTACTTTGATACATATGCACCCGTTGCAAGAATCTCCACTATAAGGTTACTAATAGCCCTTGCGGCAGTCCGTAATCTTGTGATCCATCAAATGGATGTTAAGACAGCGTTCTTGAATGGAGAATTAGAAGAAGAGGTTTACATGAAGCAACCGGAAGGCTTTGTCATTGAAGGACAAGAACATAAAGTTTGCAAACTAGTTAAGTCTTTATATGGGCTAAAGCAAGCACCAAAACAGTGGCATCAAAAGTTTGATGAGGTAGTATTGTCCAACGGATTCAAATTGAATATTTCGGACAAGTGTTTGTATAGTAAATTTGATGACAACGGTAAAGGAGTCATCATTTGTCTATATGTTGATGACATGTTGATTTTTGGAACGGATTTAGCACAAGTAGAGTTGACTAAATCTTTTCTATCGTCTCATTTTTCCATGAAAGATATGGGGGAGGCGAATGTCATCTTGGGAATAAGAATCAAGAGAGAAGACGGAAATTTAGTCTTGTCACAATCTCATTACATTGAAAAAGTTCTCAAAAAGTTCAATGTCAATGAGACCGCTCTTGTTTCAAGTCCTATGGATCCTAGCATAAAGTTATTACCTAATGAAGGTAGTGCAGTTTCTCAACTTGAATATGCAAGGGTTATAGGATGCTTAATGTATGCAATGACAAGTACAAGGCCGGATATCGCCTTTGCGGTTGGTCAATTGAGTAGATTTACTCATAATCCTAGTATGGAACATTGGCAAGCTATTCGTCGTGTACTGAAGTACTTGAAGAAAACCATAAATTTTGGTTTGTCTTACAAGGGTCATCCTTCGGTTGTAGAAGGATTTTCTGATGCAAGTTGGATCTCCAATAGAGATCATTCCTCCACTAGTGGATGGGTATTTCTATTTGGGGGAGGTGCAATATCTTGGACTTCCAAGAAACAAACTTGCATAGCGGACTCTACTATGTTATCGGAGTTCATAGCATTGCATTCCGCCGGTAAAGAGGCAGAATGGTTGAGAAATCTCATGTATGAGATTCCTTTGATTCCAAAGCCGATTTCTCCTATTGTAATTCATTGTGATAGTAGTGCGACTTTGGCAAGAGCATATAGTCAAACATATAACGGTAAGTCTAGACACATTGGTGTTAGACATAGTTATATAAGAGGACTTATCAAAGATAGTGTGATCACAATTGACTATGTGCATACTAATTTCAATCTAGCGGATTGCTTCACAAAAGCACTAGCTAGAGAGAAAGTTGAAAGGATGGCAACCGGTATAGGATTGGAGACCTTAGTTAATCACAAGTGAAAGAAACTTAACTTGATTCCAATATTACATTGAGACTCAAGTTCAATAAGTTTAATTCTTTTACATTGATGATTGGGAACTTGTTTATTCATCCAAGGTAAAGTTCCGGACTGTGATGTTAAAGGAGGTTGTTTATCTTAATAGATCTTGACATTGTGCTTTGTCACAGGAGCATGTTAAGAGATCTACCTATGTAAATGCGAAGTTTGGCCGTTTCAAGAAGCTAAGGGGCGTAGCTTTGATGCATTTATGAATAGATACGGGACACATGGCTAAAGTGTCAAGTTATTAATGAAGAACAAGTAATTTATCTTGTGTGTATGATATCTTCAAGTTTCCATTATGTGTTAAATGGTTCAATTGTTTTACAACACCATGAGATACGGATTCTTGGAATGTGTATTATACTAGGTGAAAGTTCAAGTCCTTGTACACTTTCATTGATGCGTAAGATTGTATATGTGTTGATGATGATAATGATATTTTCATAATTTATATACTCTAAATGGTGGAGGAATGTTGAATGATTTAGAGTATATGTATGATACATCCAAGTTTAATCTTTGATAATTTACATGGAAAAGGTGAGTTAAATTGTCAAAGAAAAGTATAGCATGCAAGAGTCGTATTTCACGACTAAGGAGCAAAAAGCCCCCGCTGATGCGGGCGCATAAGAGTTTTGTGCGCCCGCATCAAACCTCCAGAAGCCCTCAAAAGACAGAATTTTAATAAAATGCGGGCGCATAGAATATTTATGCGGGCGCATAGAGGCTTCAGAAATGGTTTTTGGCTTTATCCGTTGCTTCAACGGTAGTTATTTTGCTTGTGTCTCTTCATGCTTATACCATATATGTTATATATGGGTTGGATGGTGAAAAAGAAGGGAAGAACTTCAGAATTTTTCATAATCAAAGATTGAAGAGTTAGTTTCCTCAAAAAGTTGATCATCATTTTTCACATTATTAAAACTTTTTAGTTACATACTTGTTCTTCATTGTTCTTTGTTGATTAGAGCATCACCAAAGAAGGTTTTCTTCGTTGTATCTCAAAAACTTATTTCATGAAACCCTTGCTCTTGTGATAGGGGTGAAATATAGTTTTTAGGAAAGTGAGTACACGCCTCGAAGATTCTCAATTTGTTGTCATTTTGTGTTTTCAAGAGCGATTTCCCTAACACATATACACTTTCATCAACTTATAAACTTGGTAACAATGAATAATGACCCAAGCACAACAATGACACAACCCAAATAATGCAAGTTGACCAAGTAACTAAAAAAGCCATTTCAAAGTAGTTGAAATTTGAAACATCATAAAAAAGAATGCATCATGAAGTTTTATGACATATTTTTTTGTATAAAGAAAGTTAAGGCTGTAGTATTATACTATGGGAATTATCAATCAAACTAGTGCAATATTTGTAACTAAGAAAATGAACTCAGATCATTGAATTTTGACTTCTTCCAACTACTAGTTTTTGCAATCAACACCCATGGAGGAAATTGTTGGACCAAAATTTTTTATAATGATGTACAAACTACAAACAATAAATTGACAACCTCTTTCGGGCGAATAAGTAATTATATATGCATTTATTTTGGATCACCCATACTATATGCTTCATAGTTATAAAGGATGGTCTATTTTGGTAGCATCAATCTAATTATATAAAAAAAGCCTTGCCTTTATTTCTAAACACAGAAATAATCCATTCTCTTGCTTCCATGAGTTTTCAAAGTTAAAATTAGCAGTCACTCGAAAACAAAACATCATTTCTTTTTTTTGGTGCTAAGGAGCCACAAGGGTAGGATGAGAATCGATTCCAGAACCTCTTAGAACCGGGAGGGGAGCATTAACCAACTGAGCTACCCCCCACTGTCTAACTAATCATGTTTACAATAATCATTAACTTCAGAAAGACCAAAGAATTGTAGATATTTAGACATCTGATAAGTGGGAACTCAATAAATAAAACTAAGAAACATATGCAACGTTGAATTTCACACTAATCTTTTCACCATAATACTTGATAGCTTGAAAATATAAAAACCATAACAAAATGCAGAGGAAAGAAACCAAAGTATTACCTATTGAACAAAGCAATGGCCAATATGGCTTCACCTGTTTATGCAATAAAATGAACTCATGCGAATGCTAGCTAGTTTAATTTACTTACCACTATCTTGTTGCCACCGACACCACATCTAATTTATCAGAAACCCCCTTATTATACCAGATTCCAACGTACGATTTGTTGACTTCATGAGGCTGAAAAAAGCAAGCACAAAAAGGGCATAATTAGATTCTAATATTTTCAAAGGCATTGAGTGATTGTAATATTACCTCGAACTGACCCATAGTCAGAGATCAAAAACCCAAGAGAGAAATAGAACAAAACAAGCCATGATTATTAGAAAGCTCAGCAAAGTTTGGAATATATGAGCCTCAACTTCAAGCGAAAGACTTTTCAAGCTACAAATCCAAAATACTTCGTAGAAAATTTGACTGCTAACACTGATTACATATTTACATCAAAAAAGGTCTTACTTAACAGCCACTGATTAGCTATCTTAGGATTAAAAGGATAAAAATGGCACATAGCCCACAAAATTCAACTGATTATACTTCGAGCATTCAATCATTATTGACTGACTCTTCAATGAAATAGAGACATTAGTTGCACTCCATCATTGACTGCATCACTACCCAAATTAATTTTCATCGACCACCTAAAGAAGTAATTGAAACATCATTGACAGTATAACGTCCACTGTCATTTGATTCGACTCCATCAGAAGAAGCAACTCTTCGTTGGGTAAAGCCAGGTTGTTTCGGGTTTGGAAGATATATTACTTCACTCTCGATCATGGAAACAACCATGGTGATGCTTGGTCGATCTATCTTCAGGATACTCTTGCACACATAATAGTCCTACTTTTATGCACCTCAAAATATCAAAATGGAAGGGAATTTTTGAGATTATTGGATCAACTAATGTCAAAACTTTATTCTCGTTCCATAATTTCCATGCCTAAACCATAGAAACAATAACACAATCAAAATTCCTTTGTGCAAAAGTAAGTAAAGCAAGGTAATCTCAAATAATAGAAATCATATTCTAAGCATCAGCAGACAATGCAGCAAAAATGCCAGCAGCAATAATGTCGAATACAAGTAAATATGACACTGAAGGACTTATATTGGACTTATATAAGCTAATAGGCTCACGGTCTCCTCATCATTGAAACTATTAACCCTTCTTCCACTTACAATTTCAAGTAGCAGGACTCCAAAGCTGAAAACATCCGACTTTTCAGAAAACCGATCTTGCATTGCATACTCTGGAGACATATAACCACTGTGTTCAAGCATTTCAAGTTATGAACTTGTGCTGGAAATCGATGCTCAGCTTAAGAGAATTACTTATATTACGGTAAATAAATATAAAGTACACATAAAAGCAGCAACTCATTAGGTACCAACAATTCTTTTGGTATCACCTTGATCCTGGTTGCCTCCAAAAATCCTAGCAGTGCCAAAGTCATAAATCTTTGGATTAAGATTTCCATCCAACAAATGTTGCTTGCTTTAAGATTTCTATGAATAATCTTCAACCTAGAATCTCGATGGAGGTAAAGGAGACCTCTGCCTGTCCCTTTGATTATATTGAAGCGCATCCCCCAGTCCAAATGTTCTTGGTTGCAAGGATCTGAGCAAAAGGGCATAAAACACTGCATAAATTAGTAATTTATATACAAAGTTTTCTTATGATTAACTTATATATCTACAGAGTATTAACCACCTAGAGAGAAGCAATCATGCAGAAATATCAGAAAAGTGAAATGGATTTCAAGATTGTCACCTATTTCTGAGTGTGCCAGTAGAATGAAAAGATAAACGCCAACCGTGGAGAAATCTTGTAAGTCAATCAAGTTTCCACTCCAGATCATACATCCAAAACCCCAATCATAAGCATAAGCTAAACATGAACAATTTTCAAAGCATTGTCTTGTGCAATGCTCTTCATCATCTGAATCCAACCGTGTCTCATTATCTGGAAGTCTGGAACTTTCTTATTCCTTAGCCTGAGAAACACATGTTCCATTTCTCCTATAGTCTCACACTGCAACGGAGTTCTCCTAATACATCCATTACTCCAACTTCCTGCACTCCATTCTTGTTCCTCGGTACAAACCCCTTCACATAACTACAAATTGGTGAGTATTTTGAGTTACAACTTCCAAATTCTCCACGCTTCCCATAAATATCACACTCATTTTCCAGGGACTGCCATATAACTGTCTAGTCCCCTCTATCATCTTCCCATACTTTTTGTAACACCACACCATAATGTTCATCAACTCACCGGCTTGAAGAAGCAAATGATGCAGAATAATACATAGGTTGAACTCCTATAAACATACGACCATCCCAGGGTCCTGATCGCCAATATGGGCATTCACCATCCCAGATGAATATTTCAGTAAGCTTGTGGTGACTATTAATACCAGCAGTAAAGTGTCCAGTTGACGGATTTGAAATGCTCTTCTAAGATGAAAGCAGTAGCTTTGTGTTTGTATTCTCACGAACGGTCAGCTCTATACGAGGCAACATCTCGTCTGAAGGATGATCAGAATTCTGCCAAATGATATTTCCACTAGCATTTGAAAGTACAAGGTTTCCGGTATCTAGAAACTGAGAAACAGAAGTATTCACATTACTATTAGCTGTTAAATTTGATGACCAAATGCTCTTGTTCTTTCCATTAAAGAGTTGAAGATTCCCATTCTCAAATATTGTGAGCACTCCAGAAGAATCATTAAGTGGGTTTTCCCTGTTTGCCACCCACACCACGTCTACTTTAGCAGCAACCCCATTATTATACCAGACTCCAACGTAGCGATTAGATGAATTCATGAGACTGAAAAAACCAAACCTGAAAGATGTATTATTAGACTCTAATATATCTGAGTCTCTAAGAAATGTAGTGGTTGTAATATCATCTCGAGCTGTACAAAACTCTGATATCCAAAAACAAGAGAGAAAAAAGCACAAGGGTGTGAGCACAAGCCATGATGTACACCAGTACTGAGCAATTAAGACTGAAAATTAAGAAGTTCAACTAATGTTTTGTATTGGTATAACTCATGACCCAAAAACTTTGATTTACCTTGATGAATAACAAGTCAATGGTTTTCTTCTAAAGAATTCATGATAGTTAATGGATCATTCTGTGACTTAATACATGCATTGGAACAACTTGTAAACACAGAATTTTGAACATGCTTTGAGATGCACAGTTTGAATATTTTATACCAAGTTGTGCTTTTGCATTGTTATATAAATTACGTTATTGAATAACTTCGAGTTTCTTTTATCTAGAGGTTTGTATAACTCCTAAATTAATAAATTGCATTCTCCATTTTCATCAAAAAACCAAAAGATAAGAAATCGAAGTGTTCACCTCATCATTATCCACGACATTTGATGACCATATGGTTTGATGTTGTCCATCCAAGATTTCCATCCACTAGAAGCATAATTAAGCGGATTTTCCTTATTAGCTACCCATATCACTTCTAATCTATCAGCAACCTCCTAGTTAAACCAGATTCCAACGTAGCGGTTAGTTGAGTTAACAGGCCTGTAGAAATTAAGCCTGAAAACAGCATTACTTACTAGACTCCAATGCTTCACACTCTCTAAGAAACATTGTAGTTGTAATACCTCCTAAAGCTGAACCAAACTCAAAAATCCAATACCAAGACAATAATAGCACAATGATACGAACATTAACCATCATATATATAAGCATATACACAAAAAGTGGGTCCGTGTTGCAAATATTAATGGACGGAGTTAGTATTTGATAGATTAGAAAGTTGCTTATACCTTGTTTGTTTAGTACATCACTTAAAATCTTTTATCTTCCATTATTCAAAATAATATTACAACAATAATCCCGACGACGGTCAGCGGCTGCCTGCTAGTCAGCGCCTTGTAGTATTCATTGAAGCAGTTTGTGAGCTGTAACTTTTAACATACCATAAAAAGCATTGTTAGTCTAATCATTTTGTACTTTGAATGGTAGACTAACTATGGAATATTGGAATTGCAATGATGTATCTTACTAAAGCTATAATTCATAAGTACTACCATTAAAAGTGCTGTATATTCTTCTCAGTGAAGCAAATCAGCAAACAGTTGGAGTGCATCAGAAAAAACAAACACATTTAAATTATAAAAGGAGTATAACTTCAAGTAATTAAATTAGGTTTGTGATTCATTGTTTGATTTAATTAATGCAAATTTAATATCAAGTTTACCTGATTCAAGAAATAACATAATGCTCCAACTATCCCTTCGTTGACTATTGCTTGAGACTTGAGAGCCGTTAAATTTATAAAAAAAGTCAAACATTGTTGTTTTAGGTAGCTTATAGGTTGACCCTAGGTCTATTTGACTACATCCTCCATTTATTTAATAGTCACAAGGGTCTTGCTTGATTCGTCGTTATTAATATCTAATAATCTTTGCATATATATATATATAATAAAAGATATTTATTTCATTGATTTATACGTTATTAATATTCCATTATCATAATTTTACGTATATACAATAAAATATATTTAAAAAAAAAAAACAAATGTATTCGCATATTTACAAGTCGAAATAGGAAGAACAAAAGGAATGGAGAAAGTACAATCATTTATCTCTGTATGAATTATGAGAATAGGTTGAGAGTATGTCGACTATTTATGCTTCCTGTTTTTTAGTGCAGTAGTTTATCGAATATTATTAATAATGTATGAAATATACATATTCATCTAGATATCATTTAATTTGATTCAATACCATATATATTGTGCCAATAACAATAGTATAATGTATTTTAATTTTTGAATATTTTCCACTAAAACTATATAAGATAATTAATTATTTAGCTTATTCATAGTTATCGAGACGTTATTAAACCAAATTATATAACCATTGCACAATAACTATAAAAAATTAAAAAAAAAAATCCAATGTAAATGCTACGTTTATCAAATACAATGCTCAAAATTATACTTTAAGAAGCTAAAATCAGCTAGATATATATATCAAACGGTATCTAATAATATCAAACCGCATCAAATATCGAAGATATGAGCAGAGTCCATTGAGGAGCAAACTCCAAAAAATGCAAATCATTTTCAAACATTCATAACTTACATACTTGGTATTATAAAATAATGAATGACAATATGACATCTAAAAATGAATTTGATGGAGTAAAAAAGCGCAAATTCTTAGGTGCACCTGGAGCACCTTCCTCTAGGTGCTCCCAGGCGCATGTAAGATATGCACTGCGCGCGTATAAGATACGAGTAACAGTTTAAATTTTTTTTTTTGTTCTAAATTACCAGTGCTTAGATAAAATGAACATTGGTGTTTTTGTTCTAAACTTTAATGTTTTTTAACTGAACATTAATGTTTTATTTTATGTAAAATGAACATTTATGTTTTATTTTGAACATTAATTTTTCTTCACTGAACATTGATTCAGTGCTTAGGTAAATGAATATTTTTATTTTTATTTTGAACATTTATGTTTTTGAACTGAACATTGGTGTAGTTACCTTGAACAATGATGTTTTTTGGATCATATAGTTTTTTTGGTGAACTTTAATGTTGTTATTTGAACATTATTGTTTTAAGATTGAACATTTATGTTATTATTTTGAATATTAATTTGAATTTATATATATAGATCCAAAAGAGCTCGTGTACCATCTACAACAATTCATTTTTTTCTGAATGTTCAGAATTTATTAAAAAGTTCAGAAATATGATTATATCAATTACAAGAGAAATAATTGTTTGTTATACAAATCAAATGCTTCTTCATCATTGTTCACTTTTACATTCAACTATCCAGACTCATCAACTTCATTTACAATCATTTGGATTGAATCATCTGCAAAAATTGAAAACATTAAAATTATTAATAAGATGAACACTAATTCATTGTACAACAATTAGAAGAACATAGCTGAACAACAATTCATTTTTTCTGAATGTTCAGAATTTTTATGAAAAAGTTCAGAGATAAGACTATACCAATTACTAGAGAAAACTGAACAACAATTCATTTTTTCTGAATGTTCAGAATTTTTATGAAAAAGTTCAGAAATATGATTACATCAATTACAAGAGAAATTGAACAACAATTCAATTTTGCTAATGTTCATAATTTTTATGAAAAAGTTTAGAATAACATATTAACATAGAAATTTAATTTCTGAACATTAATTCATTTTTTCTGAACATTTGTAAATCTTCATCAGCATATATGCAAAATTTCAGAACAATAATTTTTGAACTTTAATTGAAACTTTTTGAACGTTTATTAAATAAAATTATGAAAAATTTGACGAAAATTATAGCTTACAATTTTCTGTAAAATCTTCATTGATCACTTCTTGTACATCTTCGTCTCTTTTTGTGTTGTTTTGAATTGTATTTCTTTGATTTTCTGTTGAATCTGTCATGTTTGAAATTCTAGGGTCTGAAATTAGAGAGATAAATGTTTTGATTTTGAGAGAAAGAACAGAGAGAATCAGAGAGAATGAAGGATGAACTAAAAAAACAAAAAAAAGCAACAAACTGTGTATTTATAGCAGTTTTGGTGTACAACTTATGGAAACTGTAAAACGCAATGTTTAGAACCCGGAGTACCTAGAGGAAGGTGCTTCGGGTGCATGTAATCCCAATTGGTAAAAATTATATGAGGCTGGCCTCATGGTTTGCTAATTGTGCAACCAGCCCAAAATTACAACATGGCCCAAACGGAGTTAAAACCCTTTTTTTTTTTGTTATCTTTAATTTTCTTTTGCCCATTTTTTTCTGTTATCTTTAATTTTCTTTTGCATTTAATTTTGTTTTCAACGACTTTCTCTCATTTATTGCACTTTTCATGTTTTCCTCTCAACTATTTCTTAATTTCTGTGTTTTCTTTGTTTTTCATCTTCAACTTCGTGATATTCTCTCAATTTTCAGAGTATTTTCTTCAGTTCTTAAATTTATGCGTTGTGATTTTCAGATTTCTTCACTAGTTCCTTCTGCATTTTCTTTTTTGTTCAGTAAATCTGCATTTTACTTTCTTTTTTTTCTGGTTTTAAGTTTGATTTTCAATTATGCCTAAGAAGAATTTTTTGGTGAAAGGTGGTGCAGAGTTCATTCCACAGTGAAAGTTGTTCCAAGTAAGTTTTCTTTGCTTCATTTTTCGAATTTGACTAAAATTAAGCATGATTTCTTAATTTTCTAGTAAGTTATATATGTATGATTTGTTAATTACTTTTAGATCTATGGTTATGTTTTGAATTTTTTTGATTACTTTTGATTAGAGTTAGAAGTGTTGAGTAATTTTGTTTATTATTTGATTTTTGCATTAAATTAAATCAAATTTTTGTTTAATTTTGATACATTTTTTTATTTTTGTTCTATATTTGTATGAATTAACTGTTTTAGAACTATTTCAATTAGTTTTTTATTTAACCTTTTTGTTCAATAATTGTTACTTATTGTTAGTTTTGAATTATTTTAGTTTTTATTTATTTTTTTATTTAATTTCAATTAATGATTAGTAATTTCAATTAATTTTGTTCTATTCTTCTTCATCTACAATCTCCCCTTCTTTGTTATGTTCTTCTTCATCTTCCTCGTTCTCGCCATGATCATAATGTTCCTCATTTTGGTTTTGCTCTTTGTGCAAGTAAGTTGCTGCATAAAAACCAAAATTACATTTTATATGCATTTTGCTCTTTATTACCTTATACTGTTACTTTATTGTTCTTATTAGTTACTTATTATTTTTGGTTTGTATTTGATTTTATTTGTCATTAATTACTAATTGACTCTTAGATGTTACTTTATTCATTTTGTTAGTGTTACTTTTGTTTTATAAATTCAATTCCACTTGGTTGTTTTTTCTTATAATTGTTACTTTATTTGTTAGTAACTGTTACTTTTGATTTCAGAACTAAATTGAAATTGGTTACTTATTTTCCTTATAACTGTTACTTTATTGCATAATAATTGTTACTTATTCTTTTTGTTTATTGATTTTAATTGTATTAAAACAATTACATATATAATAGTATATGATTACTAGCTTATTATTCTCAAAATGTTACTTTTTTTTCTTCTATTTGTTACATTAAAATAATAATATTGGTGAAGATTAAGATCATGATGAGAAATAGTATTATAATAATGTCATGATTATAATAGTATATGATTACTTATTATTTTAATACTAATAATAATGCTTCGTTTTTGAAGTACACAGAAGTACAGAACATTGAAATTATACTAATTAATTAGTTTTTGATCTATACATGCAACATTGTTGTCATTCATAATACATCCATATAAACTCTTTAAAATTAATTTGTTAATTTAAAACTAACCTTGTATTTCGTGACTTTTTTGAATGTGTTCTTCAATTTCTTCACAATTTAATCCCAATTGCTGTAATGAATCTTCAATCTCCTCCAATTCCATTGATTCTTGTGAACCGTTTCTTTCTTCAGCATTTGTTATTGAATTACTAGTCGAATTTGTAGTGGAATTTGTGGTGGAATTTGTACTTGAATTCGTATTCAAATTTTTAGGTGAGTTTGCAGTTGAACTTGTAGTTGAATTTGTGGTAATTGTAGAGCTCGATGTAGTTTCAGATTGATTTTTCATATTTGTTTGCAATTTCTTCAGTTTTTTGTGTTTGAGATCTTTTTAGGGATTGATGTTGTTTTTAGGTTTTGAAGCTGAATGAATTTGTGCGACTGAATTTATTGCCTCAGGGGTTTTTAGTTTCTTTTCTTTTCTTTTTTTAATTAAAGCTGAAGTTAAACTTCTATTAGTCGCACAATTTGATAATTGTGAAACCAGTTTCACAGAAAACCAGTCGAAAAGAGAGTAGAGGACCACTATTACATACATACTTTTGTAAGGGTTAGGTTGCAAATTTGCAATGGCTTTCTATGCATTATTTTTTGGAATTGCGTAGTAAGTAATCTTTTTGCTCATGTAGTACGTGAGCTTCCTGACGATTTTTATTACAAGCACATATATACAACTATACAAGCATCCAATAATACTTCAGCATCATATTCTTATTTTTACACCTTTCATTAAGATATTGTTTTTTTAATTAGACACTTTATAATATACGAATATGTTAGTTTGAGTTACAATTCTGAAATCTATTTATTAATTAGATGTTACATGCTCATAGTATTTATGAAGTTATATGACGTACGAACTTAACTTAACTATGTAGCAACTCAATGATACTATATATGTCCATGCAAGTGATATATTGATGACCACGACATAATTAAGTGACTGGAGACTGTGATAACATTTGTAAATAGATATAGTATCCGAAATCACATATGATACTCTTGTAACTCCTCTATATATATAAAAGATCAATCCAATAATTCACACTAATTCAAGGAGTCAGTGTTTCACAATCTAACAAGTCATAATTGACAATTGTGGCATATAATAGCTAGAGGGTACATAATAAGGCGACAATCGCACCGAAGAAGAGGTGAACATGAGCATGACATGACCTCCATTTTAATTTCAAATTTAGAAAGAATTGTTCTTATAGATTGAAGAAAATAAACAATTTACGTGCATCTAAACTCTTTGATTTCCTTCCATTTTCACCATCGATCACAGATGACCTCCGATCCTTTTTTGCTATCCTAATAATTAAGTGACAATAATGCATCCCCTAATCAACCCTCCTTTTTTTCGAACAAACTTACAATAATGTGTTTATTAACAACGTATTAGAAGGCCAATTCCTGATTAAATTATACTTGTATATGTACTTTTGCCCTTTCAGTTTAAAATTTTCTCTTATCTTCTTGTTTCTTAGGGAAAAACACACATAGCGCACTGTAAATGAGACTATAAGAGAATATAAAATCTCATAAATTCTACTAATGCATTAATAATAAGCAAGAATGATATAATAATGCTCATTAATGTATCAATCATGAAATAGGATCATATTACATGAAATCTACTAACTTCTATACCCTATTACATGACCAACATTATTATATATAAGCATTTCCTAGCCAATTACAACAAAAATGCAATCAAATAACGTAATGAAAACTCTTTTATTTTTCTTTGCCACCATAGCTAGCTAATTACTAATAATAGTACTAGAAATTAAGGACCAAACAATAATTAAGACTAACCTAAAATCAATAATCAAATGCAATTTTTGCCAAGAGCTTGTTGAAGCCACCTCCTTGAACCATCCATCAAACCAGGGCTTAACCTAAACATCAATACACAAAACTCCATTTGATTCAAACACCCATCTTTATCAATATCACCTTCTTCTAACATTTCTTTTATTTCTTCATCACTCATTCCTTCCAACCCTAACACCCCTAAATTCTTCTTCAAGCTTTCAAACGTTATCACCCCCTTTTGTTGATCCACCAATAGTCGAAAACCATTACATAACTCCTCCATGAACGCTTCATCCCCTAGCTTCTCCGCCATTGTTGGTAGAAAATCATCGAAAACCACCCCCTTATTATTGTTGTTACTTTGGTTCACCTCCATAATCACAACCACGATTTTAGCTAGACAATGTAAATATATGTAACAATGTATGTATTACGTTGTTGAATGTATTATGGTACGTAAGAGTTTAATATATAGGTGTAGAAAAAGAAGATAAAGAACAAACGAAAAAAAATAAAGGGAAAAAAAGGTTATGCCAACGAAGTTACAGGTAGGAAGTTGAATAAGTAAGTTAAAAAGATGTTTTTGGTGTTATTCTTCAATGGTTGCTTTCCACGAAATTGCACTTTATAATACATGCCTACATATTTATACAATTGATGTAGTTTCCTTTGAGCTTTTTATTACGAATTTTTGTTGTTTGGATGTGAACGTAGGAAATTACTAAGTAACCTACTTTTTTTCGGCATTTCTTTTCTTTGTTCGTAGGATAGATTGCAAGAAAAGACTAACGTCTATTAATTCTCTGACCCTCTAATTTGTATTTTTTTTTAGGATGAGATAAATACAAAGTAGGAGTAGGTAATAGATGGACTCACCTTATTGTTGTTATTTATACTTTATTATGGCTATGTTATTTTCAATAGATTGCCACATTAGGACACATCAATCCCCGTTCAATTATTCATAATATGAAGATAAGCTAGTTTTCTTTCAATTATAAAACTAGTTATGAGAGTGAGTGGTAGATTAAGTGGTTAAAGATTTTCTTTCGGTTTCAAGAGATTTTGGAATCGATTCTCATCTCGCGCCATATGGTTCCCTAGCACCAAACTTTTATGAAAAAAGGAAAATTAATAAATAACTTATTTGATCTGTTGAAGCGAGGTGAGAACCGAAATTGACGCATCATGGTGAACCAGTGTCCTAAAAGACGATTCCGCGGTACCTCGGTGTAGTAGAGCCAATGCGGTCGCCCTCCAAGATTTGCACGGCGCCAGAATCTATGTGCACTCACGGAAACAGACTGGAACTCAAATTATTGCCCAAAACTAGAATAGAAAGTGTTTGGAGTATTTGTGAAGAAGATAGAAGAAGAAATATGTTGTTGTTGTTTTCTGAATTCTGAGATGGGGTATATAAAGGAGAATAGGGAAGACAGTCCAACGGGCTGAAAGTAAATGTGTTGAATACTTAACAGATTCCAACGAGCTGAAGTAAATAGCATTGAATAGGAATTAATAACCCAACGGTCAAGTCCATAAATTATATGACTGTTTGAGAATAACTCTCAGAAACCCAACAGTCCAAAAGTAAGGGTCTGTTTACTTCATCTTAAAATCAGTTCAGTTCAGTTCAGCTCCAATCAATTCAGTTTAGTTCAGCTCCAATCAGTTCAGTTCAGTTCAGCTCCAATCAGTTCAGTTCAGCTCTTCTCTTATTTTGCTACTCATTAATCCTTCATAAAAAACTTTCAGTTTAGCTGCTTTCAACTGAAGTAAACAGACCCTAAATATTGTAATAAAAACAATATTCCAACAACAATAAATGGATTTTTAGTAAAAAGATAGAATGCTCAAAGCCCAACCCACACACACACCACGCATTCCCAAGTCCAAGTTCAAGGCCAAGGCCCGGCCTGGCGTGCGGGCATGTGTGTGTAAAGTGCTAAGCCCAACCCACACCTAGCATTAAAGATTTTAACATATAATAACATTATTACATATATAAACCCGAGAGACTCCTCATTTCTCTCCAATGTGGGATAGCACTTTGATAAAACCCTTCATATTCTCTCATTTATTTAAACACTTAGAATTTCCAACACAAACTAGTTATTCGCTCGAATTATGTCCCGAATCATATAGCAAAAACATGATATATAACCAACAATGTGGCTAAAATTTGATGGAATAATAATAATAATAATAATAATAATAATAATAATAATAATAATAATAATAATAATAATAATAGCTAGTGCGGCTGCTCCGTAGATGATAACCATTAAATACATAATTTGTTTTAATGGGTTTGGAATTTTGGATTATTGTTACTACCTCCATTTCAGATAAGATGCAACAATTGCAATTTCAAACTACTCACTCATCATAATTTAATGAGTGGGTATTCTGTGTGGCCAGCCACACAATCAAGTTATGGTGCGGCCACACCAAAAAAAAACACATTCTCCAAAAATACAGATATCACTTATTCTCCATCTCTTTAACATCTTACTTCAATCTGCTACTTTAACAAACTCTACCGTCAATCTCAATCCTCCATGTACTTTATCAACTCTCCGCCGAGACTTAAATTGCAATTTTTACCGTCGTTTAACATTAACAATAAATTCAAAATCAACCCAAATTCACCAATTCACCAATTCACCACTAAGGTTTTCCAACGAGCAAAGTTTAGAAATTGATTTGAGTTGCGAAGACGGCGACGAAGATATTGGAGGAGCAGAGGTGGATACAAAGAGGGAAAGTTGAGCGAAAACAAAGCTGCACTGGGAGATTGGAATTACCAATTACAAAGGCTAACGAAAAGTTGCTGCATAATTTTTTTCTATGGACTATGGGGTGAATATTTTCAAGAAATTAATGAATGATACATTAGATTATTGACTTACCTAACTGTATTTCAATTTTATTTTTCCTTGTAAATATACTACTCCATATTTTTGTCCAGCCATTAATTGAATAAGTTACCCTTAATCAAATAACCTCCTTAGATGAGTTACTTTTACTAAGAAGTAAGGTTACTCATACATTATGTTAAGGTTACTTGCATATATGAGATAGGCACTAACTTAACTCATATACCGATAATAAGTAACCCCGTTATACAAACTGGTAACCCTTATACTAATAATAAAGTAACCCTCGTTATTCATATAAGTTACCCCTACACTAACAATGAGTAACCCCTATGCTTATAATAAGTAACCTTTGTTGTTCAAACGAGTAACTCCTATACTTATAGTAGGTAATCCTTTTTATTTAAACAAGTAACCTTATACTATAATAAGTAACTTTTGTTCAAACGAGTAACCGCTATGCTTATAATAGGTAACCCTTTTTATTCTAACAAGTAACTCTATACTTATAATAAGTAACCCTCGTTATTCAAACAAGTAACCCCTTTACTAATAATAAGTAACCCTTGTTGTTCAAACATGCAACCCCTACAGTATAGGTTACTAATAATAAAGTAACCCTCGTGATTCCAATAAATAACCCCTACACTAACAATAAGTAACCCTCGTTATTCAAATAAGTAACTTTGCACTAACAATAAGCAACCCTTATTATTCAAATGCATAACTCCTATATTATTGTGCACTCGTACTTGAGGTTTTTTTTTCCAATTAATTTCAAGCAGTTACTTTTACAAACCAAAATGGGGCTATGTTTAATGGAAAAGTTAAAATGGGTTGCGGGTATGTTTAATGGAAAAGTTAAAATAAAAATGGAATACGGATTACAGATTTACAGAGTAAAAAAAATAATGACTTGGTATTCCGTGAGTCATCTTCTGAATTGAAATGCAATCAACAAACTCAGTTTGATTACCCCTAAAAAAGAACAAAGAAGAATACAAATGGATAAAGAACCGTAAAAATGGAGGAATAATTGACACTTGGGAGTATAAATGACAGTATTGGGAAAATAATCCTAAAAAAGACATAATAAAAAAGGAGTAAAGCACTGGACTATTGTTATTTAGGTCTGCCGCACAGTTAACTGATACGCGGCGTGCCGCATATAAGTTTAATTGTAATTTAATTGTCTTTCATGATCTATGTATGGGGAAAAAGAGTCATATTGGATCTCATTTGATTCGTCTCAATGTGTATTTTATTAATATGTAATTGTTATAATTATTACAAATATATAATTGAAGATAAAATTGTAGGGTTTTTCTAAGCTATGCCCTTGAGGTTTTTTGTTTTCTAAGGTGTGCCCCATAACTTTTTTTTCCTTATCTGCGCTCCTCAACTAATTACTTTAATCAGCACTAACATGTCCGTTAATCACCTGTTAGTGTAGACGTTAATTTCTAATTTTTTGATTTTTCTTAATTTATTCTTGGGTTTTTCTAAGTAATACCCCTAAGGTTTTAATTTTTTTAAGGTATGATTTAAAGTTTTATTTTTTCTGAGGTATACCCCTAAACTATTTTTTTTTCCCAGTACGAACCTCTCTGTTAACCCTCCATTGCAAGGTAATAATAAAGCCAAAATAGAGGATATTAAGCTCTCAACAACAATTCCTAATATTTAACTAACAAGTACATGAACAAATTAATCCATTTTCTTTAAGATATTTCGTCGAACACCTTCAATGCAATGATTCAAACACTGTAACACCTCAACCGATCAACCTCAACAACTATATTTGGCAACAAATTTATTTGTAGTCTCAAACCTGATTATAGCTTTGAATCAAGATGAAGGGTTTTGAATATATTTATCAAACTTTAAATCTTTTCATGTTATTTGAAGTTAATGGGTGTTGGAGTGAGGAATTGAGGGTGAGGTGATGATGATAAATGTGTACGGTTTGCTTATGGATAGGTATTTGATGTAGTTTTCAAAAAATAATATAATTCACAAGTGTTTCTGAACACTTTTGAAAATATGTTCATAGGATTAAAATAATATAATTTTTAAAATATGTTTATTTTGAAAGATAGATAAAAAAAAAGTTTTAGTTTATATAGAACCATCTTAATTCACAAAAAGTGATATGCACAATAAGTTTTTTTCACAAATTTTGACATACAAAGTCCTTAACATGGAAAAAAAAGGTCCAATTCTTTTTGTCACCTAATATCATAATTTTTTGTATGCCGAATTTTGTTCAATTTGAATAAGAAATTATTGAATCCTGAAAGAGGTAACAGTTGAACAAAAAAACTGCCCATGAAAATAAATTTAAAGAAAAATAACACAAGAGTTAAAAGGAAATAAAATATACAAAGTAATTGGAATGTGATGGAAGTAATATAACTCAAGTTGTTAAATCTCTAATTCAAAGATGATTTTTTTTTTCCACCCATCTTGATGACAACTAACTATTATAGCCTTTTCAAAATACTACTCTCGTTTCAACATATTTGTAATGTTTAAAATGTTGAATGATTTAGAGTATATGTATGATACATCCAAGTTTGATCTTTGATAATTTACATGGCAAAGGTGAGTTAAGTTGTCAAAGAAAAGTATAGCATGCAAGAGTCGTATCTCGCGACTAAGGAGCAAATAGCCCCCGCTGATGCGGACGCATAGGAGTTTTGTGCGCCCGCACCAAACCTCCAGAAGCTCTCTTCAGGCTGAGTTTTAATAAAATGCGGGCGCATAGGAAATTTATGCGGGCGCATAGAGGCTTCAGAAATGGTTGTTTGGGCTTTATCCGTTGCTTCAACGGTAGTAATATGCTTGTGTCTCTTCATGCTTATAACATATATGATATATATGTGTTGGATGATAGAAAAAGAAGTTAAGAACTTCAGATTTCTCTCATAATAAAAGTTTTAAGAGTTAGTTTCTTAAAAAAAAGTTCATCATTCTTCACTTTCTTCAACTTTTTAGTTATATACTTGTTCTTCATTGTTCTTTGTTGATTAGAGCATCATCAAAGAAGTTATTCTTCGTTGTATCTCAAAAACTTATTTCATGAAACCCATGCACTTGTGATAGGGGTGAAATATAGTTTTTAGGAAATTGAGTACACGCCCCGAATGTTCTCAATTCGTTGTCATTTTGTGTTTTCAAGAGCAATTTACCTAACATAAAATGTTAGGCACAAGGAAAGAGAAAATTTAACTATAAAAAACTCCAATAAGTCAAAACATGTCCATATAAAATCTTTAACCTTTTAATCAAATCTAGTCCGTATTTTAATAGAAATATGGTCAGATTGATATAAATTATTATTTATTAGATATAATTTGTCATACAATCTTGTAAAATAAATTACGAGTCTTGATATATATATCCGGTTATGTCTTAAATTATAATTAAGTCTTAACGTACATATGTCTACTTCATTGTTATTTTATTCTTTCTTTTAGGCATATATCGACTGGAGCTCAGTGTTCATGATGATCGATGTTGGTCCGATTATTGGCCGGCAAAGTTATGCAAGTACCCTTTTAATTAGAAGCTCATGTTTGGCTGTATAGAACAACATATATACGACTACATTTTAATTAGCACCCGTGCATTATATTGCAAGGGCTTCAACAACTAGTAAATAAATAAAATTACGTTGAAGTTTAATGAATTTAAAGATTTTTTAAGTTGAAGTATTAATTTTGATTTACTTTTATTTTTTGGAGGGGAAACTTTGATTTACTTTAATACACAATTAATTTTAATATTGTACTTAATATATGTAAGATGCATATAATATTTTTGAGAAAAGAATTATGTTTGAAAAAATTGATAAAAATCTCGATATAGATCCAAACATATCAAAAACAGATCCAGATTGGAAAAATCAAGTAATTTCGATCTATAAAAGTGCAAAATTTCAATTCACCTGTTCAACAAGTGTGGTCATGCATAGGGGTGTCAGACTGGGTTACAATTCGTTGGGTTAACTGAATTGTCCTTGACCGAAACTTAAATAACTTGAACTGAAAGTGATCTGTAACCTGTAAATGACTTGGACGGACAGTGACCGAAACTGTTATTGACCGATAAATCAATGGATTGAACTGAATTGAACCTGAATTGAAAATGACTTAAACTGAAATCAATTTGAACAAAACCCGAAAAAATGATGAACCAAACTGAATTGAACTGAATATTAAGCAACCTATTGTTTGATCTTTTGACTTAACCCAACTTGAATTGAACTGATATGACCCAAAACATACTCAATCTTATATGAAAATAAATTTTTATTTTACCGTGTATTAATTTGTAACTTAATTATTTCCTTTTAAAATTAATTAACGTAACACATTCTATTGTATATTGGAATCAACGTAAATTTAGACGTCGAAGGTTTCAAATATATTAATTAAATAATTATTTGTATTTGTTAACTACACCTAAATCAATCAGAAATACGATTAATATGAAATACCAAGACATAGTATTCATCCTAAAATATATCTTAAAAGTTCAATATATCATAAGGATATTTATCATATAGTTTTCGACTCTCATTCAAAGAGACAAAATTAAAGTCCCCATGAGAATCCAAAGTAACCCGACCATAACTGAAAAAGACCATAACATCTTTCTAAGCTACTTGTACTTGACCCTTTTGAGATCGAATTGAAGTTGATCTGACTATAATGGTCCAAGCTTGAGCTGAATTGTTCCCAAAGTAATAGTAAATTATTTTGACTTACTCTTAAAACAATGTGAACTGAATTGGATTGAACCAAAAGGACCCCCTGGTCATGCATACTCCTATTGTATCTTTGACCTTTTCTTAAATCTTGGGCTTTCTTCAACCTTTGGACATTATGCCAATCAATCAATTATTGATTCATTATGCAAGTTAATAACAATTGGCCCACTATTCCTTTAATCTAGGCTTACCAAATCGTGTCACAAAAGCAAGCCCAAATAATCAATATTATAATTTACTCCCTTTGTTTCTTTTTATTTGATATACTTGCATATATGTTAATGTAGTTGTTTGACATTATTTATCTTTTTGTTGTATAATTGTAAGAATTATAATATTTAGATATTAATAATATACTTATTGAGATAAATCAAATATGATCCCACATAACTATACTATGTTCCATATATTAAAAGTAATTTAAAAGGTTTTACTATTTTATAACTAGTGTCAAGATTTCAGATGTATCAAACAAAAAAGAATTAAGGGAGTAGTAATTGAGTTTACTCTTCCTACAAACTTAATGAACATTACTTATTCTTTGACAATACAACTATACAAATTAGTGAGAGAGAGAAAGAGAAAGTGGAAACAAACAAACAATATTAAAGAAAACCCCTTTAATTTGGCCTAAGGTAGCCCTTTGAATCCACCTGAAGAATCATATCATATGGTTTGCATTTATTTACTCTAAAAAGGAAATCATACTAGCCACAACTTCATCTACTTGCCACTAGAATAACGTACCATACTACAACATATTTATTAAAAATATCTCCTTTCAAATCTCCATAATCCCACCACAATCTTATTATTGGCCAGCCATTTTTCTTCATTAACAATTTTCAACTTGCATTGTTCATATTAAATACATACTATACACTACTTATATATTAATTAGCTTATACCCCCATTTACTCTTTTGATTTTTTCCATTTTTCCTCTTTCTCCCCTCATTTTTTTTTTCTCCTTCCAAACGCGGCATAGTAAACGATGAGGGCGAAAAGAAAATGTGAGCTATGTAGCAATGTTGCTACGATATATTGTGAATCTGATGAAGCAAGTTTGTGCAATGAGTGTGATTCTAAGGTTCATGGTGCTAACTTTCTTGTTGCAAAGCATTTGAGGACTTTATTGTGTCATTTTTGTCAATCTCCTACGTTGTGGACGGGCTCCGGGCCTAAGTTCGGGCCTACTGTTTCTTTTTGCACAACGTGCCTTCATTCAACTAGAAATAGTAATGTTGTAACCCATAAGGGTGTTATAAACATGGGTGATCATAGCTATGAAGATGGTGATGATCATGAAGATCTTGATGATGTTGATGTTGATGATGATGATGAAGATGACGACGATGATGGTGATGATGATGATAGTCAAAATGATGGTTATGAAGTTGAAGAAGATGATGATGAAGAAAATCAAGTTGTTCCATGGTCATATTCAGTTTCACGTCCACGGTAATTGAAAATATTATGTGTAGAATAATTTTAGGTGGGAATGTATGTAATGTGATGTGTTGAAAAGTTGATTTTAATTTTTCCTCTACTACTTCATATGGTCAATGTAGTTCAATAGCATTTTATATGCTCTATTGTTCTTGATCTTGTGCCTTGTGGTAAGTTGATGTCTTGGGTGTTTTTTTTNTTTTGTGGTAATTTTATTTTTTGGGTTTTTTTTTTTTTTTTTTTTTTTATGCATGGGTTTATACCCCTTTTTATAAGAACACTAGCATGGATCATTTTCCTAAATGGTTTTTATGACGTTTTAATTTCAATTTGCATTTTGTGGATTGACGTATGGTAAATATATTTGTTAGTTAATTACGTTAAAAGAATAATTTTAAATTGATTTATAGATATGAAATCAAGAAAATTAATTGAACTAATCATGTTTACATCATTACTTTCTTACGTATACAAAACTATTACGGAGTATAATAATATTAAAAAAATTGTATTTGTCCCATCCGAAATTTGTCAACACTTCATCAGTCTATTCTTGATAATTAAATTAACAAAAAAAATCCTTTGTCCTCCAAGGGTTGTGGTGTGGTGAGGCTTCTACAAAAAGGAGTTTAACAATAGTGGAGAGTTATGATTGAATAGTATGATTATGAGAAAGTCCAATAAATCAATAATTTGGCTACATTGTGTCTCGGCTTAGTTTTATAATTTTGTTGCATCATCATTTGATAAATGTATAGTATAGTAGGTACTCCTTCTGTTCCTCTAAGATCCTTCATCCTTACATATTATTGTGAGATAGAAGAGTTAGACTATCGAATTACATTCTGGTCGCTATATTTATGTTATTATTGTTATGACATAAGCATAGAAGCAAAGCAGCTAAAAAGATAAAATTTCACATTGCTTATGTTATAAGCCATAAAATATACACTATAATACTTAGGTTTAACGTGGGTAAAATATGTCCACAGACCACAGTTGAGCAAATGGTGAAGGGAAATTCAGATCAATGTACTGCTTGGTATATTATACTACTTCCGTTGTAATTTACTTGCTAAATAGCAAGTTGTACTAAATTTTTAGGTATGTCATTTTTATTATAGGATTACAAGCTTAAATAATATAAAAATAGATAGGTAGGAGATTTTAGTGGTATAAGTAAGATTAAAAGTAAAAAAGACGTACAAAATAGTGATGAAATAATAACTTTCATGTAGAATCCATATACCCAAAGTAAAAACTTCCATTTAAGAAAAATGTAGCAAGTAAAAAACGGAGCAAGTAAATTTGTTCTGGTGTGGATCAAAGGTATGTACTATGTAGTAGTGTAGTACAGAAGAAGCAAATTCAATATAAGCAACTAGATGCATACATATTCGACCACAGAATAAGGTGTTACATCATTTTCTTTCCATGACATGACTGAATGAGTACAACCAAACACTTCTTTTTATACTTTTGATCACCAAAAACATTAATGATTGGTTTATATAAAAAATTTTGAGCATGGTGAGAATATGGTTTCTTATCAAAGCATAAATGCATATAATGCTCCACAAATCCACAAATTAATTGAATTTTGCTTTTATGGAGAAGATTTTTTTTCTTCGATAAGGAAAGAAATTCTGTTAGCTTTTTTTTATAGAGCCAATTCAAAAAGTCCTTTCGGATAACAGGCTAAAAAAAATTCAATAGTAAAAAAGAAGATCAGATAAAAAAGAGTACCAGCTAGTAAAATGTAAAAATCTACACTTCCTCAAAACCATATTGGAAACTTCTACATGCAACATGTTCATACATATGATTAATTATAACCTCACAAAAATTCTATGATGGAATCCATGATTCCTTAGTGGTGCCAGTGGTGTGAAAACCTTTAGAGTCCACACAATCTCTTGTAAACTACTCCTTCATAAAATCATATTTTAATCATAAAGTCATGTGTGTGAAGTGAATTTTATGCGACTAATAATTGCTAACTAAGTGTTTAATTTGAGAATCAACATGAGTTGGTGCGATAAGTAAGCAAATCTCCTTGCATTGTAAACTCAAAGTTATGGATTCCACCTTTGATAATTATATTACAAGTATTTGTGGGTTAAGCATTCCTTTACCAAGCCCTAAATACAACTATCAAACACTTTTTTTATTACAACGGAAATATGCCTTATTTTTTTTAGTTAAATTCGGTTCATTTCAATAATTTTTGAGTGAGCGTATTATATTCATTTCAATGTATTTCATTCCTGTTCAATAAATTTCATATCTAGATAACATAACTTACAGTCTGACAATAGAGGCTAAAGTAAATCCAATGTTTATAGGAAAGTGTTTGATTCAAAGTTGATGGCTATGGTTTACATTAAAATTAAAATGAATTGTTTTGCACGAATATACATACATTTCTACTAGATTATTATAGATTTTGAAACGGACAGGAAGGCAACAAAGACACATTTTTTAATCAAATTGGAGTAAGATATACAATAAAAATTATATAATTAATAATGGAAATGAAATCTAATTATGTAAACGATGGCCTATGAAATAAATAATAATAATGAGCATGGCATAATTTGAGAATTTATAGTTTGCTTCCCAACATATTCACATGACGATTTGCCGACCACATATTTTCAGTTTACCAAAGTGCAACTTGATGTATGGGTGTTATGCTTCCATCGTAACTCTCTAGGCATACTTACCATGGTGTTTCTTGTAATTGCATAAATTTGGATAACAATTAATGGGGGATACCAGGATAGTTATGTGACTCAGTTGGTTAGGACTTTCATCGATTTTCATAGATCGCTCAAAATTGATGCCACACATCTTCTTGGGTAACAAAACTATACACTGCCATCCAAAGCTATAATACACGTTTTTACTCATAAAAATGAATAACATTGCTTGAGGAGTTGAGGTTCAATTCCTTGGGTTCTAACTTTAGGCAATAAGCGTCTAATTATTTAAGGTGATAACCTTAATTAGTGTAATCAAAGTCTTTAGTAGAATTTGACAAATTCTTTGGGAAATTTATAATTTACTTCAAGATTTACTTATTGACCTTAATAGTTTTGCTTATGTTGCTATTATGAATTGTTTTCGTGAAGCAAATCAAGCAGCTGATTTTTTAGCACATGAAGATCATAATCATTCGATGATTAATTTCAGGTTTAGCCCTTTTTATTAATCTCTTTCTTTGGTCATTCGTAAGGATGGGCTTGGTTAGGCACTTAGGCCTCTTTAAAATGCTAACCGGTCTTCTTCCCTTAAAAAAAAGGGTTCAAAACCCTGTTTGAGACACAATGCTATAAACTCTTAATAAAGGATTATTAAAGGGAGCATAACATTAATAGTTTTGTAATTTGTGGAGTGATCGACAACATATTCACTAAAAAATATGATTGGGACTAAGGCCTTGTTCTCCTCGTCTTATTTTTACTTATTTTCAGCACAAATAAGTCCAGTTCAAAAAAAACAAAAATCTATATGTATTATGCAAATTAATTTGTACATGGATATTTATATGTGCACATCTTTTTAAATGAGAAATTATGGTATAAAAACAGTAGAATATAATTTTAAAAATATTTAGGTAGCATTTTCGAAGAGATTATGTATTGTATGGAAATAATATGTAAAAAAAATATTTACATATGATTTTATATTTTTGATGGAAAATTGGAAATATATTATTTTATATGAAAATAAATATATGTTAATATAGATATATGATAATATTATAATACATGGAAACTATATGATACTAAAAAGAAGATGATAAAATATTGTGCATTCCTTTGTCCATAAGATTCTTGAAATTTAAGGGAAAAAATCAAATTATATATAATTTAGAGATTATAATAAATCAATTATTTTCACCTAAATAAAATTCAATTATAGTATATAATTGCCCTATAATTTTTAATTAGTATAAAACAAATTCAGCAAAAATAAGTTCAATTCAGCAAAAATAAGTTCAGATAAGCAAAAATAAGACGAGAAGAACAGGGACTAAGGCTTTGTTGTTGTTGTAAATTATATTTAAAATGAAAAAACTACGTACAAACAATTCATGATTTTACATGTATTGGTAATATTGATATATATTTTTGGTAATCTTAATTAAGCGATTTCATGTCATTTTTCAACATTTACTACTGTAGCATTATACACGAAATCGGTAATCCAATATATAATTGTTGTATAGAATCTCAATAGTTCAAATTTATTAATTTATTATTTGTACAAGATCTCAATATTTTGAATTTAATCGGATTACTATTACATAAGTTTTTTTATGGTTCCAATAGTTAAAAAGGAAAAAAAATACTACTACTCTTGGTAGTTCAAAAATAAAAGTATGTATATATATATTTATATATACAAGGAAGACACTCATCTGGCGTACTGCAGACTGACATGATTCCTCAAATGTGTCCTTGTCATCCCCAATAAGAGAACATCCAAATTCACAGAGGGGAAGTGACACAGTAACCTGCGCTACTTCTCTAACCATATCGTAACAACTATACACAGGCTCTGCATAACCCAAAGCATGACATATACGCTCTAACACAAGACGATAGTCAATTGAAACGATAATTGGTGATTGTGCCATTACCTTTACAAAAAAACATTTGCTAATTAATTTTAAAGAGTATCCATATGGTGCAAAATATATGCAGTAGTTAACAATCAAATTCTGAACCTAATATAGAAGTCCCCAACAAAGAGTAAATGCAATTTAATCAATATCATTCAGTTTCCTAACAACCATTATATAAATATTGAACCATTATATTATGAACTTATGTAAGGCTTGTCTTTCACATGCAATATAATGTACAACACAACAAATAAACAAATTAAAAGATCATATGATCTATTACATAGTTTACAACACAAAATTAGCAAGAAACTAACATACATCAGAACATATATTCTAATGCAAAAACCATGACATACAATAAAAGCTTTATCATAAACACACCATAATATACAACAAAAAAGTTAAAAACAAAACCAGAACTTACCAAACTGTGAAACTCCTTGCTACAAACTGTGAGATNGTAGTTAACAATCAAATTCTGAACCTAATATAGAAGTCCCCAACAAAGAGTAAATGCAATTTAATCAATATCATTCAGTTTCCTAACAACCATTATATAAATATTGAACCATTATATTATGAACTTAGGTAAGGCTTGTCTTTCACATGCAATATAATGTACAACACAACAAATAAACAAATTAAAAGATCATATGATCTACTACATAGTTTACAACACAAAATTAGCAAGAAACTAACATACATCAGAACATATATTCTAATGCAAAAACCATAACATACAATAAAAGCTTTATCATAAACACACCATAACATACAATAAAAGCTGAAATAAGCTTATGAACACACCATAATATACAACAAAAAAGTTAAAAGCAGAACTAGAACTTACCAAACTGTGAAACTCCTTGCTATAAACTGTGAGACTATTCTGAATCAAATAACAATAATTGAGAATTGAATGACATTCCAAACACAGGCACATATATTGATACATATAACCAAAGACACAAATAAGAAGAACCAAGACCCATGTTCCTTGGAAAAAGAAAACAATAGATCACACTTACCATTCCCAAAGTAAGCAGCAGTATCACAACAGTAACAAAATCTGTATTGTATATTATTTTTTAATTAAAAGGCATGAGGAAGCCTAAATTTCAGTATCAACATCTAATAAGAAAGGATCTTTGGCGCTCTTTTTTTGGCACCAAACACCCCTAATTTATGGGACACCATGTACATAATGAAGTGGCAGTTAGTTTGAATAAGAGTGGGTCCACAGCAAGCAACACTTCTTCCCTTAATTCCATATGGGCATACATCCTAAATACCTTATCCTAATGATATACGTGTTTTATGTTGTGTTTTTCCCTCATTTTCCGTTGATTCTTGCGCTAAATAGTTAAGTTTATGGCTTTGTTTTGATTAAATATCGTATTTCGATGTTAAGTTATGTTTTGGAACGGCTTTAGCTTCTTTAGTTTACTTTTAGAGCCTTTTGNTCTTTAGTTGACTTTTAGAGCCTTTTGCGGTTATTTTATACTTTTTCGGTTATTACGCGTGGTTTTCGGTTTTGTTTATATGTTACAGGAGCGTAATAGAGAGTTATGAAGTCATTTGAAGCTAAAACGAGTCAAAATGTACTTGCCTTGGGATGTGTGCCAAGTTACGAGAAGCCATAAATGAGATTCGAAGAACCGAGCGAAGAGTTAAGGAAGATCGTCAAAATGTAGTTGTATAAGCTTCATGCGGGCGCAACCTTTAACCATCATATGTTCTATGCGGGCGCAACATAAAACAGCAGCTTCAGAAAAGCCAAAATAGGCTAGCTGCGGGCGCAGGGAGTAAAGTGGTTTTGTTCCCCGCGGGCGCAGGTCGCCGTTTTCTCGCCCCGATTGACTTTTCCGCGCAGTTTTGCTTCGTGGGTTTTATTTTAATAAAACCCAAAATACTATATATATAGATTGTAAAGGGGGCACGAACCTACCTAGTTTTTATCATATTTTTAGACCTAGGATTCCAAAANTATCATATTTTTAGACCTAGGATTCCAAAATCACTTTTTCTCTCTAGAATTTTAGATTTAATTATTTTGTTCATGAATTCAAGCTTTCAATCAATGCAATTCAATCTATATTTTGGTAATTTCTTTCCTTATGCTTTTCAATCCTTTTAATTTCATGTTTCTCTTTAATTTCTTAGTTTTTAGTCTAGATTAATTAGTTTTGTTGTTTTTGTTCTTAATTTAGTTTTATTAGTAGTTAATTTAGTTTTAATTAATTTCTTGTTCTTGATCATGTTATTTAATTTCAATTTTGCTTTTGTTCCCTTAATTATGAGTGAGTAGTCGTTTTTCCTAGGGTTAGGGGATCTATGATCATTACTTGAATTTAAATTAAGTTTTCTAATTAGTTCTTGGCTTCAAATTGAATTCCTATTATTGATTTCTAGCGATTGCAATTAAATTGTGGCCAGATTTAGTTGTAAGTTAGGTTATTGTTGAAATCGAGGCCGAGAGGTAAGATTACCACAATTAGACCGCTGAATAATAGGCAAAAACAAATTTATGCGAGCGAGAGCCGGTAAAGGAGTTTTGAGGGAGTCTAAGTTCGAGAGAATTAGTGAGCCCTAGTTCAATGAATGCCAATGAATTGATTAGTGAGCGTTAATTGAGTTTGTTGATTGATCATAGTGAACCGATAGCCCTAGGTTTCCATTTATAGAGTCTAATCGTAATTTTTCCTGTCATTTCTTTAGTTTCAATCCTTAGTTTTCTTAGTTTTAGAAATCATTTACCGAAATTTCCACCAAGGCCCATTACACGCTTTATGCTTTTTAGAGCTAGTAGAATTTAATAGCTTCCCTGAGGATTCGATCCCTACTTCCCTAGCTATATTAGTTGGTGTTGTTCGGTTATTTTTGAGAGGTGTGCGACAACCTGTTCACCTAACCCCCACAATACCTCACTATAATAACCCAAATTCCAAAGGGCCAAAATCCAACACATAAAATAGTATAGCACAAACAAACTGTCAAGACCCACAAATATATGAAACCCAAACAACATAACCCACAAACTAAGAAAAGCCTTGCAACACTAACCTAAACTGACATTGCTAATAAAGACAATAAGCTTTACCCACCTAACTAATCCAAAAAAATTAACTCATTCAGCTTAACCAAATTAGCCAAGCAACATACTCAATCAATTCCATCAACTAACTCCTAACCCCAATCTGATTTAATCGATTTCACTTCAATGTATTCAATTCAATTCAATCCAATTGAATAATAAACTAAATTACTGCAATATAACTGAAAATCAAAACAAAACATAACAAGCAGTCAGTTTCAAAGCATTTAATCATATATTCAATCCAATTGAATAATAGACTAAAGAACTACAATTGGACCCAAAACAAACAAAACATAACACAATTAAGCAGTGAAATAACCAGCAAGAACGAAACAAATGAAAAACCAATCTAACCTCAAATACCAATCTTGACATTGACAAAATAGCCACCAAACGACGAAACACCAATTTCTAATAGGCAAGGATATTTATGAAATTAGAGTTTAATCGAATCGATTCTTCAAATTAGAACCCAATTGAACCGATTCGTAAAAACAAACACTAACCCCATAAATACCCCTAACAAATAGAAATATGAACTCCAACATGCAAGAGTCGTAGATTTCAAAGTGATTTATGAAATTAGAGTTCAATCGAATCAATTCATCAAATTAGAACCCAATTGAACCAATTCGTAAAAATAAACCCTAACCCCATATATACCCCTAACAAATAGAAATATGAACTCCAACATGCAAGAATCACAGATTTCAAAGTGAGAAGTAGCAGAAAATGCAGTTACAGAGAAGAAGGAAGAAAGGGAAGAGATGTTAGGGCCATGCAAGGGTCGCAAATTCCAAAGTAAGAATTAGAAAATGATTCAGTTAGAGAGAAGAAGAAGGAAAAGAAAAATCCCAGCAAAGGAAAACCAAACCACGAAATAACCCCATAAATACCCCTAATAAATAGAAATATAACTCCAACATGCAAGAAGAACAGGATTCAAAGTGAGAAGTAGCAGAAAATGCAGTTAAAAAGAAGAAGANATGCAGTTACAGAGAAGAAGGAAGAAAGGGAAGAGATCTGAGGGCCATGCAAGGGTCGCAAATTCCAAAGTAAGAAGTAGAAGATGATTGAGTTAGAGAGAAGAAGAAAGAAAGGAAAAATCCCAGCAAAGGAAAACCAAGCCACGAAAAAAAGAAAAAAAACAAGGGAAAAAAAAAACCCAAATGAAGCATGTGCCTGTCATGTGACCACAATAGTGAAAACACTATGCAGGCTGACATGACAGCTGAAGTGGACCAATAGGGGTGCAGCATTGTTCTTTCAATAGTGGTTGACTATCACCACATTTTAAGATGTAAAGATATATATATATATATATAATCTTTTTTGTACACTAGTGTTTCGTATGTTATAATAGCTCTATCATAAGAAAATTACTATTATTTAGATTATTACTAATTTTTAAAATAATAATATATAATTATTTAAATAGTAGTATATTATTACTTAGATTATTATTATTATTATTATTATTATTCCGGTTAACATTTTATCTTAATATAGTATACTTTTACTTATATTAATAATATGACTTATCATATCATTTATAATTTTTCATAGTTTAAAAATACAAATAGTTTACAAATCAATTTGTAAACTATTATAATGAGTTTATAAAATAGGTAATTTATTCTAATATTAATCATTAATTTTTTTATTTTGTAAGTCGTGTATCGCATTATATTAGTATCCACAGTATCCACCAAATAAATATATATGATCCCTGTCTTTTTTTTGTTAGTTTAAAACTTTTTGATTGAGATTCGAAAATATATACTTAAAATTTTAAGTTTTGCTAAGTTATATGAAGCTTTCAAATCTAATATAAGAAGCGAGATGGTAGCTTTGGAAGACGCATGGACCATAGCCCAAATTAAGTGTAGGTTTGGCATCCAAAATCCATTGCTAAAGAAACATATGTCATTAATAAAATCAAGGATTTTTTCGACCTCTCGTCTTTGGTCTTGCATGGAGGGTCGGTTTGGTAGGGCGTAATTCGCTTTTCCCGAAAGCAATTTTCTCATTTTACATCGTTTGGTTTGGAGTAAAATATTAAAATGTAAAACTTGGGGTGGAAAATGGTTTCATCCGAAAATGTTGTACGCTCTATCAAACGGACCCAAAAGCAAGACTGTGTGGGTAAAAATGTAAAATCAACTACTACGTATTTTCGTCGATCTTCAATCCTAATTTGGTCTTTTGTGGAAATTAAATATTTGGATTTGGGTTCGATGAGAATTGAGAAACCACCACCAAGTACAACAACAATGGTAGAACACTTCAATCAATATTCAGAAATCAGAATAGAGAAAGATGGAGTTAATGTTACGTACGTGAATACGTTGTATTATATTTTTATCCTGTATAACACTTATTAGTGTATTTAGAAGATTAAATATTTTAATATATATTATTCAAACAAAAAATGTGATTAAATATTATTTAATTGATATTAGAATTTAATTGCACATCGGTTGAAGATAGGAGTTAATTTGCTCCAACAAGAATACATGAGTTTGATTGCACAATTGAATTAAGTAATAGGGTTCCCTTGCCACTTTGGACCAATTCAAACTTTTACCTTCCAAATTCTTCCTTTGTATTTTTTAGTTGCAATTCTAATTAGTTGCTAAAAATGGTTTTTAACTTTTTTTTGTGTGTTAATTCTTTCTTTTACTCTCATTATCACATGATTTTATTTTCTCTAATATTTAATCAATTACATCCTTATTCTGCATAGGAGTAATTCGTGCAATAAAAATTGTTGCAATTAAAAAATTATAGAGAAAGACAGAAAGTATATTCGTCTTTACTATATTGATAATTATTAATTACTGAGTTAACGACAAAAATTCACTCAAAATAAATCCCAGGCAAAAAAAACTAGACCAAAGCCGCTTTGAAATAATGATTGATTTTTCAACTCAAAATAGGAATTAGCCGCATCATATTTGCTATCGGAATCGAACCCTCGACTTCAAAATTTACCTTATTCAACCTCTCTCAAATAACCAAATCTAATGTTCTCAATTTCTAGGGTTCAAACTCCAATTTTCCCCCAATTCAATTAAAATCCCCTTTCTCTCTCCTCTCAATCCCACTCAATCCTTCAATCAAATTAGGGTTTCTTCTCAAATCGAATCAATAAAATGCCTCAAAGACACTCAAAGAACAACAACGATCTAGCGTTCTTCACCTACGATGAGAAGCGTAAGCTTGGTTATGGCACTCAAAAGGAGAGATTAGGAAAAGACTCCATTAAACCTTTCGACGCTTGTTGCCTTTGCTTAAAACCTGTAATTGATCCTCTGTGTTGCCCTAAAGGTCATATCTTTTGTAAAGAATGTATTCTCGAATGCTTGCTTTCTCAGAAGAAGGATATTCAAAGGTATAATTTATTTTGATTTGATTTTTTTTTATTTTTTGCGATTAATTGTTTGTTAATTTCGTTAATTGTGTAGTTTTTGGATTTTTCGTGTTGAATCTCGCGATTTTATTGTTACTATTGAGTTGAATTCTTTCTCAATTGACGGTTTTTATGTTGAATTGTGGTATATGTTAGTATTTGATAGAAATTTGATATATTGTAGTTGTAAATATGTTATTTTGGGGAAATTTGAGTTGAATTTGGCGATAATGAACCTCATTGATACAGTTGATAGGAAGTGGCGCGGTATCGTGCTTCTAAGTTAATGTAATTAAGCTGTATGCGAGGCGGTATGAGATTTGTGTGATGGAAATTAGTAGATTAAACAGTGTGTAAGAGGGTATAAAGTTTTGTGTGATGGAATTAGTAAATTAAGTAGTGTGCGACACGAAGATTATGCAAAAGAATTAGCAATTTAAGAAGAGTGTGAGACGTTATTAAGCTAAGGGTGATGGAATGTGTAGCTAGTCAATGTGGAATTCCTTGGAGAGGGTGAATTGGTGATAAGGTTCTCAATTGTTAATTGTGAAGTTGCTGCTCGAAGCAGAAGTTTTAGGTTTCTAGGGACTAAGGGGTGTGAGTTTAACATAGGCCTAGTGATTTTAATGTGTTAGGTTTTTAGGGACTAAGGGGATATCTTATGTTGGCCTAGTGATTATTATGTGTTAGGTTTTTAGGGACTAAGGGGATATCTTATGTCGGCCTAATGAATTTAATGTTTACGGTGCATTTGCATTGAGGTGTGATTGATTGTCAAATATTTATTTTATGATTTATTAGTGGTTCTGTTCCATGGGTTGGGATTAGTACTCAAGGACTGCAGTTTACAATGCATAGGTTTTGGATTGGAGACTGTCATTGTTGCTTTAATGAGAGTAGAAAACTTTATTATAGTACGGAGTATATATGTTTGCACTGGTGCCTTGGGCCATGCATGTGAAGCAACTTCACTGTATTTGCTAGATATAGAACTGATCTAATTAGGTGAAAAGGGTGATAGGTAGAAGGATCATTAGATTTGGTGAAAACGTGTCAAGTAATGATTCAAAATATGTGAATCAATGGCAATGTATGAGAAGTTGATGATCATTTGGTTTCAGGGAAATATGAACACCCTTGATTGGGGGTGACTCTACATTTGAAACAGTAGAGATAGACTGAAAGAGGTGCCGGTATGATTCGAGAAATCCCAATTTGGTTCTATTAGAGGCAAATTTTGTTTATTGTTTCTGCCCAAACTATTCTCCAGACTCCACTTATACAGATGTACCGTATTTAAAGAAAAATTGGTCTGGTGTGGTTTTAATCTTTCTGTTTCTTGTCTGGTGTTAACCCAACAAGAATAAGTTTTTGAAGCAATCAAACCCTTAATGTCTTGGTGCTAAAGATGTGATGTGGTCAGTGATCGTTATATACATTTTCTTCATGTTATCCCCGTTTATGTATGATGAACTGAAATAGAGTTATGAAACATAAAGAGGTTCTTTGTCCTGTTTGTCCTTTGTCTTCTTTTTCTCTATATTAACAATGTTTACGTGTTATGTTTTCACCTGTCAATGCAGAAAGCTAGCTGCACATTCTGTTCAAAAGAAGCAAGAGAAAGACGAGCAAGAAGACAAATTAATGCTTGAAAAGGCTAGGGAACTTGAGGCTTTTGATCAGCAAAATCATGGTGCAGTCCCTCATCAGAGTGATAAGAGTTATTATCATAACAAAAATGGTTTCCAGGGTGCAAATAGTGTTAAGGCTACCTCTTTTGAAGAGGAAGCCTTGAGAACCATGAAAGCGTTCTGGCTTCCATCTGCTACTCCAGAAGCACCAGCTAAAGTGGATGCTCCTTCTACCAGCACAACTTGCCCAGAGGGAAGCGAGAAGCTCAAGCTAAAATCTCTCTTTCCTGTTTATTTTACAGAAGAAAACGATGATGACTACAAATCAAAGGTTTTTGATAAGAAACACATATGTCCGAGCTGCAAGGTTACCCTGACAAATGCAATGTCGCTTGTGGCTCTTAGCTCTTGTGGTCATGTATTCTGTAAGAAATGTGCAGATAAATTTGTGGTGGTTGACAAGGTTTGCCTGGTTTGCGATAAGCCGTGTAAGGAGAAGAGTCTGGTATCTTTAAAGAAGGGAGGTACTGGATTTGCCAGTCATGATGAAAATTTGGAAGCAAAAGATTTCAAGCACTTAGGAAGTGGTTCAGGATTAGGGCTAGTAAGGCCTGCCCAGAAGGTTTAGGTTCGAATTTCATGTTAATGTAGCTGCTGGAAACATTTCCTTCTAACTGCAGTTTCTTAAATCTCTGGTAATTTCTTTGTTTGAGCTTGTTGTAATTTTTGATAAGGCTTTTGCATTCTATAAATGTATAATTTGTTGGTTAAGTCATTTTCCTATAATTAGCAAAATGTTGGACTGAATGCAGTCATGCACTACATTCGTTAGCAAGTATCCTCATGTTCACCTCTATAGTTCTTTATCACAAACAATGGTATAACCATTTCTTGTTACATATTTTTTATCTCCGAAAATCTTTCAGCATAATTAATTTAACAAATTTTTATAACTTTTAATATTTATCTCATTAGTCATATTATTTTTATATGGTATAATGGTAGATAGGTTTTTATCATGAATTCCTAACATATAATGGTAGATAGGTTTTTATGATGAATTCCTAACTATTCTACGTGGTGTAACGTGATATAATTCGTTAGATTAGATTAAAAAAAATTCCATTGACCACATCCTTAATCATCAAATCATCAATAAAAATTTCTAACTCCATGATTGCTCAGTACTTACATTCTATTAACGTGTAATTAATCCAATGAAAAGTGTTCGGATTTGAATTTGAAGTACAATGCCCAAACCCCAGCGTTAAGGATGTCCAAACCCCTGAATTTGAACTTATATTCTACTGTGTTTGGATTTGAATTTGAAGTCTTGATGGTGGTGGTTGATGTTGCTTTTGAATTATAGTTTTGCAGTGGTAGTGTGAATGGTGGACAACGGTGGTGGTGGGTTTGAGGGAGATTGCGTAGGGGTGATGAGTTGTTAACTTACTGAGTTAATGTATATCGGTGGGATTAATGTATTTGAAGAGTCAAATAGTAAATCGACATATGATGAGTCCGATAGCAAATCAATGATGCAATGGCAGATGGTGAACTAGCGGATTCAAAATCAGCGAACGACTCAACAGATTCAGAGTTGGAAATTGAATCAGAAGATTGCAGTTTAGATGATGTAAAGCATTGGTTAGAGATAAAAGAGGACACTAATGCGACCCTTATTTGCGCAAACTAGAATGGTTGGAAGCTTTTAGTGTTCATGATAATCTAGAAGTGCAGTTGGCCTTGTATTGTGTTAAGAACGCCATCAACCTTGAAAAATACATATGCGATCCACGAGATCAACGGGCTAGTTTTGCAAATCCCAATCATACAACTAAAATGGTTGAAGGACGTAGACGACGTGCAAGGAGACTAGCTAGGGCTATTCCAAGCCACATTCAATATCTTATTCTCGACTAAAAGATGAGTAAGGATCTATAAGATGATCAAATAAAAGATCCAGAGCATGGACTATAATTTATTTTTATTTTTATTTTTTGGGATTTTATTTTATTATCAAGATAATTTTTGTTCTGCATAGCATAATTTCAGTTAATAATTAAATTTTATTTTTGTATACCTAAGTAGTTGTACCCGTTTACATAAAAACCCACCCAAATATTTGTTACTTTGCTATCAGAAAATTCTTTCTTCTTTTTTGTTTTCGATACCATAAAGCTGTACCTAAGCAGCTCTCAGGGTTTAGAGAAGATAGCATCGTTTCTTAGTAACGATAAAGACCAGGCCACAAAAGGAAACAAGATATGCTAGGTTAGGTGACCAGGTGAGTTACCCTCATGCTGAGAGTTTGTATGACCGCATTTTTTTCAATCAATGTAATAGTGGATACATGTCTTTTGAGAACGCAATGGAAAGCCATTTCTCGAAAAAATATGATGTGTTTAGCTTTGGGTACTATCATTGGAGATAGTAAGTGGGAAAAAGAACAACAGAATTTGGTATTATGAAGATTACTCAAGTCTCTTAGGATATGTAAGTTATCCTGAATTATCTTCCAAACTAATTAGATTTTACAGGTTTCGACTTGTTGATGACTACTAAAATTGATGATTTCAGGTGTGGAAATTGTGGAATGAGAAAAATATCAATTTACTTATCGATTGATCCATCAATTTCCAGTCCATACCACCCGTTCATCGAAGACAGTTAAAGATCATTCATAAAGCATGTATAAACCCACCCAACTAATTAGTAGGAAAGTTACGAAGAACAATGAAGCGCACTTCATTTTAGGTGGATCATAATCCTTACGTTTCATAATCATGCTCTTTACTATTTTCTTTTTAGACTCTTCAACATTTCATATTATAAATTATAAATATATAACTGGATGATTTGAATCATTTCTGTCTTTACTTCAACCTTTTTTATTCATTCCCTTGCTTCAGCTTTTTAATCAACTCAAAAATGACTAAAACATCTTTTGTGTTTTACTATTTTATAATTGTCCAATTTATACTCGCTAATGCCTCAAATCTTGATAAGTCAGTCCCACAAAAAGAACTTGACACATTCTATAAAATCATTATGACCCATTTCAATGAGACAAACCATCAAAATGCCATGTATGCTCCATTTAAGAACAAACCTCTTGATTTCAGCCACTTGAATGAGAGGATTCACTCGAAACAAATAACTTTGGACATGATTGCACAGCTTTTTACTGCAATCACATTGAAGGAGAAGTATGAAGGCAGCCCAGGGGGAGGTCCCTCTGTTGGTGGTCCTGCGCCCTCACCTGATAATGCAGTGGGAGGAGAAGTTCATGCGCCCTCTCCTAATGGGTTAGCGGGAGGAGGAGGTCCGTCCCTGAAGGACATTGATGTAGAGATGATAAACCTCACATCATTTCATCGATATGATGATGTGAGACCAGGGAACAAGCTGCCATTATTTTTCACCAACCAAGCACCTCTAGACTCTAAACTGCTGAAGAAGAAATCCTTACTAGCCTCCAAAGCCAAAGCCAATGCAATCTCTTGTACTCCAACTCTTCTAGAAGAGAAGAAGGACTGTGTGGCATCCGTTGAAGAGATGCTAGAGTTTGTGATGAGCATGATTGGCGACACTGCTAAGCCTGTACTAACCCCAGCAGGAACGTGGCAACTATATACTATTACTGGTGAAGCTCGGACAGTTGGCCATAACATATGTGCATGCCATAAAAGAAATCTTAGTCCAGTTGCAGTGTATGGATGCCACTATTTTGGAAACAGCGTAGTGCGGATGGTTCCTTTAGTAGGTGAGGATGGGACTAAATTGAATGCGACGAACGTGTGTCACTTCAACACCGCTTCTTGGGATGCTGATATTCTTCTCTTCCGCCTCATCAAGGCCAAGCCAGGAATCCCTGTGTGTCATTTCCTAGCAACAGATGACATTATATGGATTTCCAAGTGATTGTTCATTTTCCTATATATTATGCTATGGCCATGCATGAAAGTAGTGTGCTAATGGACAGACGACTGATCACTCCAGCACATTGTTTGGTTTAATGAATTCAGTAAAGCGGTCCTTTCATATTTTCATTGTGTTTTTGTCATTTTTTTAAAAATAATTTCACCCCAATGATGGAGTAAGCAACCCGACTTCACTTTTTTCCTCTTGGCCGATATATGTCGTGCAATGAAATGAATACATATATATATATATATATACATTTCATTGCACGACATATATCGGCCAAGAGGAAAAAAGTGAAGTCGGGTTGCTTACTCCATCATTGGGGTGAAATTATTTTAAAAAAATGACAAAAACCAATGAAAATATGAAAGGCCGCTTTACTGAATTCATATTAAACCAAACAATGTGCTGGAGTGATCAGTCGTCTGTCCATTAGCAACACACTTCATGCATGGCCATAGCATATATATAGGAAAATGAACAATCACTTGGAAATCCATATAATGTCATCTGTTGCTAGGAAATGACACACAGGGATTCCGGCTTGGCCTTGATGAGGCGGAAGAGAAGAATATCAGCATCCCAAGAAGCGGTGTTGAAGTGACACACGTTCGTCGCATTCAATTAGTCCCATCCTCACCTACTAAAGGAACCATCCGCACTACGCTGTTTCCAAAATAGTGGCATCCATACACTGCAACTGGACTAAGATTTTTATGATGCACATATGTTATGGCCAACTGTCCGAGCTTCACCAGTAATAGTATATAGTTGCCACGTTCCTGCTGGGGTTAGTACAGGCTTAGCAGTGTCGCCAATCATGCTCATCACAAACTCTAGCATCTCTTCAACGGATGCCACACAGTCCTTCTTCTCTTCTAGAAGAGTTGAGTACAAGAGATTGCATTGGCTTTGGCTTTGGAGGCTAGTAAGGATTTCTCTTCAGCAGTTAGAGTCTAGAGGTGCTTGGTTGGTGAAAAATGGCAGCTTGTTCCCTGTCTCACATCATCAATCGATGAAATGATGTGAGGTTTATCATCTCTACATCAATGTCCTTCAGGGACGGACCTCCTCCTCCCGCTAACCCATTAGGAGAGGGCGCATGAACTTCTCCTCCCACTGCATTATCAGGTGAGGGCGCAGGACCACCAACAGAGGGACCTCCCCCTGGGCTGCCTTCATACTTCTCCTTCAAGTGATTGCAGTAAAAGCTGTGCAATCATGTCCAAAGTTATTTGTTTCGAGTGAATCCTCTCATTCAAGTGGCTGAAATCAAGAGGTTTGTTCTAAATGGAGCATACATGGCATTTGATGGTTTGTCTCATTGAAATGGGTCATAATGATTTATAGAATGTGTCAAGTTTTTTGTGGGACTGACTTATCAAGATTTGAGGCATTAGCGAGTATAAATTGGACAATTATAAAATAGTAAAACACAAAGAGTTTTAGTCATTTTTGAGTTGATTAAAAAGCTGAAGCAGGGAATGAATAAAAAGGTTGAAGTAAAGACAGAAATGATTCAAATCATCCAGTTATATATTTATAATTATAATATGAATGTTGAAGAGTCTAAAAGAAAATAGAAAGAGCATGATTATGAAACGTAAGGATTATGATCCACCTAAATGAAGTGCGCTTCATTGTTCTTCGTAACTTTCCTACTAATTAGTTGGGTGGGTTTATACATGCTCTATGAATGATCTTTAACTGTCTTCGATGAACAACTTTTGAATTGATCTCGATCATACGATAGAATTTATTTTTCTAAAACATCCCCATATTTCACACTCCGCTACCCTTCATTCTTAAAAGGGAATTTTTTCGAACCCCCGGCTTCCATCCTTAACCGTGTTATCTTCCGAAAAACTCTCCTTTCTACTTTTACTTTTATTCTCCCTTCAATTTAACTAAACATAAACTGGAAAGTTTATTCAAATACACACGATATAGTGCCCATCGTGATCACTCTGCTTATGTCCTTGTAACCAAAAATAGAATCATACTAACTCTTTAGAGCCCGCTCTCCCACTAACGTTCCAACTAAATTATCCTTCCCACATCCTATGCTCCATATATTCAATACTTTGAGTTGCTCTATTTAACCACGCAAGGGGACCTTCTAAAACTGGGTTTATGTGGGGGCTTCAAGGATTTTACTTACTACGTCACCCACTCCATCCACTGGACTTCCTACCTATTCAAGAATAATTCACGTAACTGTTCAAAAAACTCTTCACTTCACCTCCCCATCTTAAATAACACATTCTCAGTTTTAACAGTAAAACCGTCTAAATTTCTATTAATCCACGTTAAAATTAGACTTACTCCAGTTATTATATCCCTTTAATTGTATATCCCTTCCGGGTGTCGATGACTCGCTGTCATATAGCTTTTACTTACCGGAATCATCACTAATTACATTCTTCAATATTCACCACTTCAACCCCCCACATACTTCTTTTTCTCTATTCCCATTAAAAAGAACACTCGCCTTAATCTTCAAGGGTAAACCATGATCAACGTCCAAAAAACCCTCTCATCAGACCCTTATCTGCCACTTCCTTCGTGACTTCCGAACTACTATTTGAATACGTTCATAAATATTCATTGTATTAAGAAATCCCTTTTACTTAATCGGGACAGACCTCCTGCGCGTAATACTCTCCCCGTTTTAATCGGAAATTGCCCACGTTATTCCCTATTCCACTTATGCACTCGACTTCTACATTAATGAACGAATAAACAGGGGGATCTAACTTCAAACAATACCTTTCATTATAATTCTGCGATTTATCATGAAAACCATCTTACCTTAAATTAGTCCCTAACAAAAAAATCTAAAAATGGTTTGAAAACAACTAAAATACAAACAATAAGGTGCGTTATGAGATGGAATTGATGGATCAATCGATAAGTAAATTGTATTTTTCTCATTCCACAATTTCCACACCTGAAATCATCAATTTTAGTGGTCATCAACAAGTCGAAACCTGTAAAATCTAATTAGTTTGGAAGATAATCACGATAACCTTTCCTATTAGAGACTGAGTAATCTTCATAATACCAAATTTGTTGTTCTTTTTCCCACTTACTATCTCCAATGATAGTACCCAAAGCTAAACACATCATATTTTTCGAGAAATGGCTTTCCATTGCGTTCCAAAGAAAGGTATCCCACTATTACATTGATTGAAAAAAATGCGGTCATACAACTCTCAGCATGAGGGTAACTCACTGGTCACCTAACTAGCATATCTTGTTTCCTTTTGTGGCCTGGTCTTATCGTTACTAGAAACGATGCTATCTTCTCTAAACCCTGAGAGCTGCTTAGGTACAGCTTTAT
>PYUH01000430.1:241625-297008 GCA_016808085.1 Suaeda aralocaspica | reverse complement strand
ATATATATATATATATATCGATGAAAATTACTTTATTAGCTTATTTGTCTATAATTTGTAGTTAGAGGCTCTAACATGGAAGAAAAAAAAAAGTATAGCATGATCACTCCAAATTTTTGCTCGCCAATTAACCTCCTCCTTGGTCATCAAATCATCACGGACAATATTTTTCAACTACATGATTACTCTGTGTAAGATGTATGACTATTATCATAGAACGAACTTATCTGAATGTGTCGTGGCGTGACGAAGATCACTGCCCTAAAGTCGAATTTTCCCCACACTCGTACACACGGCCTCTTAGCAATCGACCCCCAGGATTACACGACGTCTACTCTGATAGTGTACCGCAAAAGAGTAGAATGAGAACTCGATCAAACATCGGCCATGAAATTTAGTAGTAGTTTGAGGGAAGAAGATGATCAGACAAGAGTATTAGAGTATTTATAAGTGGGATTTGGCTTGAAGAGAAAGGCAAGAACAAAACAGAAGGTCAAAATGTGACACAGTATTAATTAGTGGCGTAATTGATGGCAAGAATAATAGCAGCAACGGTTACAATATCAACGAAGATATTGTGATCGTTAACCAATTTTAATAAATATTTTATGTGCACGCTACTTGCCCTTGCCCGAGCCCGGCCCGGTGCGTGCGTGTGGTCTACCAACCCTCCTCTATAGGACTCTAACAAAACCTTAAGTTAATTAAATAATGATATATAAACCAAGTGGAAATCCTTCCACTTTATTAATGCGGGACAAAGTGTAGTAGGAAAATTGCATTTCTTTCTTTTGAAGCATAACTATGGAGTATTATACTCAAGTATGCTTATATACTCCAACACTGAACTTGCCTTCTAATAATGTGAGTTGTCTTCTTTTGGGGCGCAGGGGATCTATAAACCATTTCAAAAAACTTGTTTGATAGCCTATTAATATATGTAATTTAAGTTGTTTATAAAATGTTATTGTTAGTTTATATTACTTATAATTGAATAATAGCCAGGATTAATTACATGTTTGATTATGTCGAAACTGATGCCAAGAGGTAAGATTACCACAATAGATCATAGGGATAATAGATAAAACAAGCAAGTCTAAGCGAGTGAGAGCCGTTAGAGGAGTTTTGAGAGAGTCTAGATCGAGAAAATTAGCGTGTGTTAATTTAGAACTTCATTAGTTTATTGATCGGTTGTCATGCAGTTTTTTGTCGATTTATGGTGAACCATTGCCCTAAGCTTAGCTTAATTGATTAATTCTTATTTAATTTCTGTTTTAGTGTCGTAGTCATCTAATAGTTTCAGAGGTCCCTTATAACAATTTAGCTTTTTAGAACTATTAAAAATTGGTGTCTCTGAGAATTCGATCTCTGCTTCTCTAACTAACTTAATTGGAGTCGTAGATTATTTTTCATAAATACGCAACTAGCCTTTCAAAAATCTCTTTCAAATACAACACTATTCTATCATAAAAAAAATACAACACAATTCTAAATCCACCCAAATTTAGCTTCGAAATCATAAATTTATATTTTTATTGCACAACCCAAAAGAATCTCCTTTGATTACAACATTACATTAATCCTAACCCTTAATTAGCATCTTAATTATAAAACTAATCATGTTTGGTCACCAAGTTGTCTTGTTTCTCACTCACCCATCTTATTATGTTATGTTTTGTCTACAAAATTTCCACCCAAAAAAACATTTTTATTTTATTCTCCAACTTTCTTATAAATTCACATGGCAAAATACTCAAACCAATATTCAACAAATCAACAATTTTATACAATGCCAAAGCAAAGTAGCCACCAAACTAATAAATAGACCCCACAAAATATAACCCCCAATATTAGATTCTCAAACTCAAGCAACAACCTGTAATTAATCTCCAAAAAAGATTGCTCAACTATTTTGTTGTATAATAATGACAGCTTGATAACAACTTGCTTTTTTATTCTACAATTTGGATTATCCACTTCAATCAATTATCTTCAATTATCATTGAATTTATCAACTATATGTTCTTATCTCTATAATTCTATATTATCATTATTATTATATATTCATATGTTTTTTTGGGTGCTTGAAAAAGTTGCAACTTGTATATAATTTCTGGTAAAAAGGTGCAAACTTGTGTGGCTAACATTAACAGAAATTCTTTTGCTATTATAATAATAAAAATCCCTAAATTTGGGTGATTATTTCTACTTGGGGTTTTTAGAAACTTGAAAAAGTTTGTAACTTGAATTCAATTTTATTGTAAAAGGGTGTAACTTTGATTAATTCATGTGTTTCTTTGAAAAGGGGTGATTTTTGCTACTTGGGGTTTTTGAAAAACTTAAAAAGTTTGTAACTTGAAATCAATTTATTTGAAAAAAGTTGCAAATTTGATTAATTTGTGATTTTCTTTCAAAAGGGGTGATTCTATTTTTATTTTTTTGCTGAAAAAGTTGAGATTTTTGAGGGTAAAAAATGGCAAATTTGGAGAAAGAAGAAGCAATAGGAGTTGGGTGTGAGAAAGAAGAAGAAGAAGAAAAGTTGATTGAAGGAGTTTCAGTTTTGGATTTTGATGTTTTGTGTTCAACAGTGGCAATGCAAAGTCAAGGAAAATGGAGATTATTTGATAATGAAGAAGAAGGTGGCGAAGTAGAAGAAGGAGGTAATGAATATAGTAGTGGAGTTTTTAGGATGTGGGAAGGTGAAGTTCTTGATTGTTTTGATGATCATAGAATTGCAATTGAAACTTTTTGGTAAGTTTTAATTTTTTTTGTTTTCACTTTAATTTTTCGATTTTTAGTTCTTGTAATTTGTTTTTCATCATTTATATGTTATGTGAATGATTAGTCAAAAATTTGAATTGTGTTGTATTAGTCAAAAATTTGGGTTTAACAGTTGAATTTGAATTAACTGTTGACTTTTTCTTTTTTAATGATTTTGTTTTCTTGTTTGTGTAGTTGTCCTTGCTACAGATTTGGGAAGAACATGAGACGTGGTGGTTTAGGCCCTTGCTTTGTTCAGGTGATAACTTTAGTTTTGTGTTGATGTTTATTGATTACTGAAATTTGAAGCTTTTGAAGATATGCTTTAGTATAAAGTTTGCTTTTTCCTAGGTTGTTGATTGCTTTGATACATAGACCTTGTGTAGGATAACAGTTTATGGACTGTCCATTAATTAGAATGAAGTTTAACTGGTGAGACTAATGTTATTGTTAAGCATCCAATTATATTTATTTTTTGGAGTATTTGTCCAATTAGATAGGGGAGTGATTGAGTGAATGATGATGCTTTTTCGAGGGAGGTTGCATATTCGATTCCTTTCCCGTCTCCGATTTTGGATTGATGATGCCTGATGTTTTTTTAGATATCTGTGATTAGAAGAGGACATTAAACAAAAACATAATGGAATTACTTGATTTGGAGGGATTTTAATCAAATTTGTGAGTGAAGTTTGTCATTGTAGATTTGTAGCTTGTAGATAGTAGATATAGTGTAAACTACATGAGACATGACCTCGGCTGACTTCGAGTCTCGATTGTACATTTAGCCTTCACGTGAGGGAATTCATACTTGCATGTTGGCTTTGTCTTTGAAAATTAGCTAGATTGTCTTTGTAAATAACCAAGAACTCTTATAGACATTGCTATTCCTTGTGAGTTATCTTCTGAATTTGGAAATTGTTGTGATGCTTCAGGGAGCTGTCTATTTCCTTTTAGCAGCGTTCGCATTTATCACCTGTGTTGCCTTCATAGTGACCAGAAGACGCTGTTTCCTTTATTTGGCAATCGCACTTACCATGTCAGTTGCTTCATACTTGGGATTTTACCGCACACGAATGAGAAAGAAGTTTAATATTAGGGTCAGTATCTTGTTGTTGGTTTTGTTTATACTGTGATTGCTGCCTTGGGGTCTTGGGGATGGTTCTTTTCAGTGTCCATAAATCCTCGAGAGTCTCCTTTTTTTTCTTTTTAATTAAATGTCAAGCTTTTCCAATTTTCCTGTTTTCATCATCCTCTGTTTTGAGTTTAATGTCTTAAAGCTTGATTCATATATTGTAGCTGTTAGATTCTGGTCATTTTTCTCCTTGGTAAATTTTTTTCCTAACCAACCTTTGATTATTGTGTAATGTTCCCAACGCTGTTTGAATGATAAAACTCCTGTTTTACTGGAAGAATTTGCTCGGCCAATTTGTTCAGAATGAATATGGGATGGTTACACATGCTGATAAATTTCCCTGAAAGGAAGCTTTTGCCAGTTTGTGGACTACATGCTTAAGGGCTTGTATTCTGTGTCTCATCAATAGAAGAAATAATTGATCACTGATTTTTCTTTACTTTACATTACGGTTGATCCAGGAAATTTTGGCGATTCTCGATGTATATTATCATTTAATTATTTCCTGGATATGGTGGGATAATAGTTAGGATATCGTTGTTCAGGTCTCAATCTATTAGCTCTGAGGTCAGGATGATGTTAGGTGGTTTTAGGGGGATACAACATACATTTATACAAGGTCTATTGTCAGTAGAACAGTGAATTGTAACTTGTTTATTTGACATATTGATGTGGGGTACACCAGTGACTACATATAGTGTGTTCTAAATGGATCCAAAAGACAAGCCATCAAACTTCCTTTTAAGGCATCTCATATCGCAGATTTGGATGTAAAGGGCAATGACTAATCTAGTAATCTGAGTATCTGACATTATAGGCTTGGTGCAATATCAGCAAATATTGTGACTAGTCTGACTATATAGGCATGGTGCAATATAGCAAATGTTTTTAGAATCAAATTACATCAGTTGTGTGAAATCTGGCCTAAGTTGACTACTATCAGTAGATTTATAACCACTGCGCAAAATTAGGGGTGGGTGGAATAATACAATATGAATTTATTGGGGTTGGTATCTTTGTGATGTTTGTAAACTTAGATGTTCCGGAAAACTTTTGTTGCAAGTGTTGGAATCCTGATCAAGTTTGGGCACCGATACGATAGATGGCATCTGGTTTCACACTCAGAATTCTGTGAAAACACTTTTGAGGTTATAGACTCATGCTCTGATGCTCTTGAGACTCTTTCAGAGGTTGGTGGAAGCTTTTCAACTAAGTCTCTGAGATCTTGTTTTTTCCTAAAAATACCCTCTTGTTTCGCTATTGAGCCCTCTTTTGGCCTTCAAGTAGTGAGTTGCAGTCTTGCAGACATCATCCCATTCCAATGCTGGCAACTTATCTGCTTTGAAAGACAGCTGTAACTCATACGTCTATTTTAGTATTTGAAAACCTACCACTTTTGACTTAAATTTTAATAATCTAAAAGAGTGTGGAGATAACTGATGGAGCCTATTTTAATTTCGCTGTTGAAATTAATTTTACAAAACAAAGATAAGCTAATTAGGAGGTTTAGGAAAAATAGAAGTGACTTTATGTCTTGGTCATTTTGATGGCTCTTGGGAACCTTTTTGTACTTGCTAAGGAGCATGAGATTTCTTAACTAGGTGCAATCCAGGGATGATAGTTTTGCATTTCATTCCGCTGCTTAAATCTACCTTTTTGTTGGGGATTCGTTGTCTGCATTACATCTTGAAAGGGAGAAATTCAGACATGAAAAAACTGAAAACTTTGGTCTACACTGCTGTTGTTTGATTTGTAATTGGTTATGCTACTTTTCCTTTATCACAAGAACTTGACTAACTCTTTGTGTACTGTTGTGCTTGCCTTGATTTATCTTTGCGCTTTTTCGTTTTTGTTTTGATTGTTTTCCTGTATCTTCTGAATTCATGCCTATCAAACCATGTTGATTCTCTAACTTCGCTTTCAATTGTAGGGTAGCGACAATTCAGTGGATGATTGTGTTTATCATTTAATATGCCCCTGCTGCACCTTATGCCAGGTATCTCATTCTCGTTCTGAGAAATATCTTCAAGAACAACTTTCGGGCCCCAAAAATATGAAAATTCTTTGTAACTAGTTCTAGATTCTTATTTTTTTGTTTGGTATTGACATTCTGTACATGGTACCTACTGTAGGAATCCAGAACATTGGAGATGAACAATGTTCAAGGAGGCACATGGCATGGACGGGGCGATACCATATGCATAGGATCCTTTGGGGAAGGTGGGAAATCGTTTGTTGAGCTACATCCCCCACTTCCGATTTCAACACAGTTCCCCGAAACTACTGCACCTCCGAAAAGTGAGGCTGATCCAATCAATCAATGCTGAGTTGCAACGTGTAGTACAAACAACATCACAAATTCCTCATCTGAGCAAGAAAAAAACTGCTGTTAAAAGTTTAAAACTTGGAAGCACCTTTTGACATGCAGTCGGAGAAGGGAAAAATAACTCAGTGAGGGTGCAAGGCTGCATTGTCCAGTCAAAGACATCATGATCGGAGTTATGAGGAACATAGATGCTCTCCAGAAAACTCAGATCATACAGAAGAGAGGCTCAGCTTGTTTACTTTTCAAACGTCCATATTGAAGAACCTTAGGCCCTTGTTGTGGATTAGCAGGTGGGAGTTGTAGGTTGTGTTCTCAGGTTGTGATTGTATAGCAAAAGGTGTCATAGAGAATAAATTTACAACTGTAAATAAAGTGAAAAAACAAATAATTCTTTATCTTGAATTTGCTCTCGTTTAAGGTGTTGTAATGACTAATGATCGAACCGAGTGCAAAGGAAAGGATCAAGCGCGTGTTCTTTGATCCGACTTTCTTCATATATTCCAGAAGATGTATGAACTATGATAATATGAAACATACAATCTCAACACTTGTACTATACCATACTCAATATCCATGTATTCACAAGATTATTCTTGATCTCTATTCAATGCAACAAATTGCAAGAATGGTACCATAAGAATCACTGGTTCTTATATATATCATTGTGTGTTTACAAATTTGTTGGGCCAGTAATCCAGTGCATATTATAGGTTTAGTAGTGAGAAGGGCCAGAGCCACTCTGGTTCCCAACATAGCTTTAACCACCCGTGTGTGTAACCCATGCTATAGAGTAATGGTAATCGCCACATATAAATTATGTATTATTTGTTGACGTCCTTTTCAATATATAGTTGGCTTTTCATCAAATTATCGATGTTTCACGATCTTTAATTAGCCATTAATGTCTTATTGTCTGATTCACACAATCATCTTGTTAAATTTGATTATTTATATCAATGCTCATCGTTTCAAAGGTAGTCATTAAACTCCTCTAAAGAATCAGAATAAACATTATAGATATCATTTTTTTTATTTATTACTATGTACTATAAGATCTATTCTTGGTGCTCAATTGTCGGGTTAAATGTTTTGGTTGTCCATATAAGATTGTCCAATTCCTAAATGGGGTACCTTTCTTCTTTAAAGGCTTAAAGCTATAAAAGTCATTATTCGTTAATCTTTATACTTGACGAAAAATACAAACAAACATACACACATACTGACGATGATACACACACATTTGCACTAATCATACAGAACTCCAGCATGGAAACTGTCATTCTGGCCCCCCGTTATTAAATAATACCACCATTTTGGATGGACATCTTTTTCACCAAATCATCAATTTAACTTTCCACTTTATTTGCCTATATCATCCATCAACAAATCACTTTTCCTTCAACTACACAATACTTTAATTGGCTACGAGGTTTCATCCTAAACCAATTGGAAACAGGCGAAGGGACGTGGAGTACATTTAGACTTATAAGATGGTTCACTAGGCTCTTCGAGTTCAATGTCGAACAACACTTATATTTACATGTGGGTTGAGCGACAACACTTGCATCATTGCATGTACCTTGTTAGTAGGGTTCAACATCTAAAATTGATAATTTTTACCAAACTTCAATTTCATTTACATTTTTTGTTTCAAATACAAGAATCATACCATTCTAAAAACAAAATATTAAAGAAGACAGTAATAAAGAGCATCAAAATTACAGCAAGTGCTACACACTTTTCCAACCAAAATTAACACACTTAACACTCATTATACCCTAAATTATATATCACTAATAATTACCCTTTTTTTCTCATGTAATGTACCTTGATTCAAACTAAACTTTGCATTTGTAACAATAGTTCTGATTGAATCCTTAACTTAACCTTGAAGCGTGCGACCTTTTGACCCATCTTGACGATCATCTCCGGGAATAGGGCCCGAACCCGAATAAGTAGCAACCAATCCACCATTCTTAACCCCATAGTACATAGTTTGTTGTTGGTGGTTCATATTCATGTTCATATTCCCTTGCATTGGCACATCATACATAGGGCCCGGGCCCGGATACCCCATCGGAACTGGGACCGGACCCGGACCATATTGTGCAACGTACTGCCCTTGAACTGGAACCGACACCGGAACCACATTCCTATGGCCCACCATACCCGGCCCGGACCCGGTTGCAGGGACATAATAAACCGGATACTGCTGATTGTGCTGAACTGCATGGTGACCACCAACCAGGTACGGCGACCCCGGGCCATAAACCGGGCCACCCACTTCCTCAACCGGGCTCATGTTAGTTTTCTCGGGTTTAGTCTTAACAGGAGGAAGATTGGGCATGGGAGGAGCAGATGAGCCCGACCCAAAAGCAGGTGAACCCGGATCCGACCCGGGAGCAGCCTCACTCAACCCGGATTTAGTCCTAAACTTGACAGGTGGCGGTGGCAGATCATCCGAATTATTATCCAAACCAAACAAATAATCCGGAACTTCCGAAACAATTGACGACGCTTCTGATTTATTCCTTTCCAAACCAAGCGACGAAGCAGACCCACCATTTAAAGCGTCGAGAAACCAACTCTCACGCTTTCTAGACCCATCTAAAAGTGACACAATACTCGAACTCCTCTTAATCTCCTCATCATTATTGTCATTATTATCATTAGAAGGAAACAAGAAAAGCCTCAACCTTGCAACCCTATTAGACGACGACACCGTTAAACGATCAAATTCTTCCATCATATTTTCGACGTCTTCATCCGTCGAAACAGTTATAAGAGCGTCGAGTTCTTCGTTAGGAAGCTGGTACTTAACGGTGAAGTCAACGGAGTTAGAGAGAAGCTTTGAGAGCTTAGAGAGAAGGAGAGAGAAGGCAGTTGAACGGTTAACGGCGATAATTCGGGTATCACCGCCGACGTAACGGAGTTGATTATCGTGAGGACGTGGAATTATTTTTCCGCCGAAACTTACCATTAAACGGACGGTTGATTTTTCGTCGGAAATTGAACGAGGCGTCGATGTTAGTGAGTCAGCACCTGAGGCTGAGTCTAGGTCCATGGTTTTGAAATTTGGTTGAAAATTGAATTTTTATGTTAATGTTACTAAATTAATTATATTTGTATGAAAATATGAAATTTAAGGATTTTGAGAAGGGATTTTATTTTGATTTTATTGTTTATTATTTTTTCCGAATTATATGAGGGTTTTTGGTGAGGAGGAGATTATAATGAGGGAACAGAATGTTTTTATTGAAAAATGGAAATAAGGTGATAGGGTAGGATGTGAGGTGATGGATGAGCTAGTCATCAATTTGTACAACTACTAGTAGAGTAGAGTAGATCGTATCCGGTACATAAGACTCTATCGAATAAGACTTTTGTAAAGTGGAGTGTAAGAATGGCTTGAATATCGTATTTAATATACAAGACTCTTGTAGAGTGGACTAGTGGAGTGTATGAACGGCTCGAATATCATATTTAATATAAAAGACTCTTGAATAATAAAACTTTTGTAAAGTAGAATAGAGTGCATCGACGGCTCGATACATCATATATAGTATACAAGACTCTCAAGTAAAGCTTTTAAAAGTACAGTAGAGTGCTTTGATGGCTCGACACATCATATCTAGTATACAAGACTCTCATATCAAACTTTATAAAGTAAATTACTATGAGAGTGAGAGGTAGCTCAAGTGATTAAAGTTTCCCTCCCAATTCTAGGAGATCCCGCGATCAGTTCTTATCCCCACCCTTATAACAATACCTCCGAGTTAGACTTGTAGCCTTGTAGGAGTTCAGTTAGGTACTTAGATTTGTGCATCAACATTATGTTTTAGGGCTTGGGAGTTGGGAACCATTGGGGATGATGCTAGTACGTGTACACTTTTGCTATTAAACGTTGCATTATTGTGGGGGTGTTTAAAGTCATCAAAATTAGATGCCATCTAAAACTGCATGCCTTATACACTCATAAAGTAGGAAAAATAAATTTAAATACAATAATACCATTAGTCTAGTTGACCTTATAGTTATACGTGGTCTATACAGTATACACCATATGCAACAAAAATTGAAATGAAATAAAGGAAACAAATCAAATTTGATTGGACGATAAATTGATAATAGTACGTGGTTCAAGGTAATTAATTAATTAATGTTTGATTGGATATTAGTAGTCAACTAATCCAAGCTCAAGTTCACTTGTGTATAGTGTTGCTAAATAAACATATGTACGGAGTAATTAATGAAAATTTGCAATCAATTTTCACCTTTTGAAATATATAATCTCAAACTCAATTTAGTCAACAATAAAAAAAAATAAAAAATTAAAATTAAAAAAAAAAAACAAAACTCAATTAGTCAAAGTATGTTGTTAATTGTTAATTTGTTATATATACCTCAAACGGTAGATGGTCAACTTTTGGTTTGTAATGAAAAGATGTTCACTTTGCTTTCAAATTAACATGAAAATATTAAGGATCAATATTATGATCCTTTGTAGTTTGACAACTTGAATGGGTTAATATAGTTAAGTAGTTACCAAATGAAGAAGACATCAACAACCATATATTGATCATATTATCGTTTTAGTTTGTTTGTTGAAACACACTCGTGAGTGTCCCACATCAATAGCAATAATCATGGCAGATTTAACAATAATTCAACAAAATACAAATTGAAACAACACAAAATCAGACGAAGAACTACGAATTCAACAAATATTCAATGAAGATTATATACAAAACTGTAAGTTCTTATTTTCCTCAACTTTTTCATAATTTCTATTAATCAACATTCAAAATTTTTCACTTATTGTTCAGAAATTATTGTTTTGAAATTTTGTATATATACTACTGAAGATTCATGAAAGTTTAGAAAAAATGACTTAGTGTTCATAAATTACGTTTCTATGTTAATATGTTTTTGTTATAATCTTTTAATTATTTTTCTGAACTTTTTCACATAAACTTCTGAACATTCAGAAAAACTGACTTAATATTCAAAAATTACATTTGCATATAATATGTTTTGTTATAATTTTCAGTTATATTATAAACTTTTGTATGAATTTCTGAACGTTCAGGAAAATTGAGTTAGCGTTCAAATTATTGAACCAGATAATTGTAAATGAAGCTGATGAATCTGAATTGTTGAATATCAAAGTGAACAACGATGAAAAAACATTTCATCTATATAACAAAAATGATTTTCGAAAAGGTTTCATCATTAGAAAACAATAAAGTGAGAGTGCGGGCAAATGAAAGTTGAACAATGAGGAAGTTTTGCAAAGCAACTCCAATATATAAAATTCTGAATAACTAATGACATTTTCTGAACATCTGATTCAAAATGAAATAATGAGCAATGCAGTAAAAATATATGAACAACAACTATTACAAAATGAACATTATCCATTAAGAAATGAACATCATGATAATTGCAATTATGAACATTATTCAATTGAATCTGAACATCAACAATTAAAAAATGAACAGTATAGAAGTCATGAACTACATCAAATACCTATCCATAAACAAACTGTACATACTAAATTTATACTAAGTTTTCAAACTATTATAAAACAACCTAAATAAATCACCAACTAAATGAAACACCATATAATCACATAATAAATGCACAACATAGAAGTACACAAGCAGATATTTCTTTAGTTTGTATGAAGAAATTGCTAGAGTTGATCATCCTTGTTTTTTTAATAGCCTCTTGTCATACTTTGATCCAAATTATTGTTGATTTTTGTAAACAAATAATGAACTTCATACATTTTTATGATATTGAATATTAATTTGCAATGTTTGTTAGACAACATCATATATAAAATTCTGAACAAGTAATGTCATTTTATGAACATTAAATTCGTAGCAAATTTTAATGATAAGTAATACAGCAAACATATCTGAACAATAATAGCCACATAAATGAACACCATCAAATAAGAAAATGAACATCATAACATATAGCAATAAAATGTAATTCTAAACACCATTATCAAAAAATTAAACATCATGTCATATGACAACTAAAAAGGGTCTTAGAAATTAAAATCATACATTGGCAATAAAAAAAAAAAGAGAATATCTTACTTTAAAAGTTGAACATACATTGAAGAAAAGAAAATAATTGGAAAAAAAATCAACCATACAATTACTCATTCTTAAAAAGCACCATTTGGACAGAATATAAACATATATAACACATTTATCAATCATATAATATTGCAATAATATATAAATGAAGTAAAATTACGAAATGAAAAGAATGATATACATGAACATTACTTACAAAAACTTGAACACTGATTACAAAAACCTGAACATCTATATAATATATTAAAAGGCGTTTCGGACAATGTAAACGCGCAACGTAATCTCCTCAGCTCTTACCTGCGTAGCGCTACGTGTACACTACAAGAAATCGGCAAAATAGCGACGGATCTTTGCGACGGATTTAATTTCCGTCGCAAACTTTGCGACGGAATTTTGATTGTTTGCGACGGACATATCCGTCGCAAAATTCCCTCGCAAAAGGCGACAAACCCTTTTATTATTTTGTCGCGAAAAAATTCCCTCACAAAAGCCTTTCTTCTTTGAACTCGCCCTTAATCTCTCACTTTTCCCTTCTTCTTCGAACTCGCCCTTAATCTCTCACTTCTCCCTTCTTCTTCGAACTCGCCCTTAATCTCTCACTTGTCCCTTCTTCTGATAACCAAAAACCTTTCTTCTTCGACCAAAAACCTATCTTCTTCGAACTCGGAATTAATTTGCGACCAAAAACCTATCTTTTTCGAACTCGCCGTCTTCTTGCCATCTCTGAATCTCTCACTTTCGTTTCATTTTGTCAATTCGCCATCTCTGAATCTCTCAAGCAGTCTCACTCACTTTCAATTCGTCAATTCAGGGTAAACCCTAGAACTTGCTCCAAAATTTCAATTTTCCTCAAAATGAAACCCTAGATTTCGAATTTTCTTCAAATTGGTGTAATTTTTAATTTCTATAATTTTTAATTTAAAATTTTTTAATTTTTAAAATGATTTCAGTTTTTTGTTTTAATTTCTGTAATTTTTAATTGTTTTTGCAGTAATTGAAGTTTCAACATTGAATGAGGGCAACTTCTCTGCAGTATATAATGTTGAGTTAAAATCACTCTTCTATGCTTTCCACTTGAAAATTATTGCTCTCACAGCCTTGAGATCATTTTTGATGTATTATTTACCACTTTTGGAGCCTCGTGCTGCATTGGAAGATGATGATGATGAAGATTTTCTTGCTGATAATTCTGAAAAGAAACCTGTACATTTGGTTACTCTCTTCCACAAGTCAGTAAAGCAAATTGTTCGTGAGGTATGTAATATTTGACGGGCTTGCCTCAATAAGCAATAGAACACATCTGCAAGAGATAAGAAAGGGAAAGAGTGGAATTGTTATGTATAGGAACACAAATCTGTTCGTGACGGGCTTGCCTCAATATGCATAGTTTGCTGAGTTTTATTTTGTTTGTTTGATGTATAGTTTTTGGAGCTGTTTTATGAGCTACCTTAATATAGTATTTGTTATAATAATTTTAATTTTTGGTTATTAGTATTATTATTTCATTACAATTGTGATTTTATTTTTTTTCTTTCCAAAAATCGTTATTAGTATCGTTTTTAAAAAACAAACGATACTAATAGCTATTTTTTTATATTTATAAAACCACTATTAGTATCGTTTTTGTAAAAAAAAAACGATACTAATAGCTATTTTTTTTATATTTAAAAAATCACTATTAGTATCGTTTTTGTTACTAGACTATCTATTTGTATCGTTTTTGTAAAACGATACAAATAGGTCATAAAAAATTTTCCGTCGCAAATTTGCTAGGGAATTTTCCGTCGTAAACTTCAACAGTTCCGTCGCAAATTTAGAAATTTGCGACAAAAATTTTAGCGACGGACGTTTTGCGACGGAATTCCGTCGCAAAATAGTTGTTATCTTGTAGTGGTACAAGCTATTTCCAACTTTGTGCCATGTATGCAACATATGATACAATATATCCAAAAGTATAATAGCAACAAGAATTGAACCCATGTCCTCTCTTACATAATCCAAGCTAATTACCAACTCACCCAAGTGTTTTTAATGTCTAAAAGATTATTTTTAATATATATATAGTTCTCAAACACCTCTCATCATTTTAAAAAGGCGTTTTAGACAACTTATGTGCGTCTTCTAAGCCTCCTCAATCGTCACCATAATTGCGCCATGTATGCAAGGTACTTAAGTTATACTGAACCATTGCGTCATGTACGTAAGAACATAAGGTATATCCAATTATTCAACCAAGAATATAATGTTAACAAAAATCGAATTTAAGACCTATATAAGGAAATTCAACACAATTACCAACTCAAGTACATGTTTTTGGTGACCTTTGCCCAATTTTTTAAATATATTGTTTTAATAGTAAACTTAAAATAACAATAAATAATTAACTCAGTCTAGTAAAAATCAAACGTAACATACTAAGATAGCACCTTAATTGCCTTTCTCATTGTTACACGTATATTAGACATGTTGTCCGAGGCAACGCCTGGACAGAAAAACTAGTTATATAAAAAATCCTGAACATTACATTGTGTGTGTGTTGCACGCGACCGGGTGCACAATATGATATATGTACCGGGTGCATATTAGAATTTGCCCTCTTTTTTAGTATTAAATATTATTATAGAACGAATAATATATAAAGTAGATAAATTAATGGTTATTTTCTATATGTTACCATTCAAGAATGGTTTTTCCATATAGTACCATAAAGGGCTTTTAATTTTATTTTACCAAAGTACCATTAATTTTTGTAAAAAAAATGGTACTATTTGAAATAAAAATCAAAATGATGACACCGTGTAGAAAATTTCTTATTAATATCAATTAGTTAAGTGTTTGCTAAAAATTTGGAGTACATAATACAATTTTTGTTGTTGCAATACGTTATTAGTACATTCTTTGATATGATATTATCTATGAAATATGTTATTCTTTATATAGCCCACGTCTTAAAAAGGCAATGTAGCAAGTAAATAGAAACTTTTTCTTTCGAACATAAGTAGCTAGTAAAAAAAACCGGAGGGAGTATATAGTAAAAAAAACCAATGTGATTTCATATATTATTTATGTTAAGATATGAAATATTTGATATCAATTTTGATGGATTGATTATTTCTCTCCAGAAATTCATTTCATGAGATGATACAAGATTCAACTGCCGGAGATGAAATTGGTTAGAGTCTATTTCTTGGCAAATGGCAATTATTAATTTGCCTTTATGCAAGTTTGGTTAGGGTCTATTTTAGCTTTATTCAATTAATAGGCAATTAGGGGATATCAATTATTTTGTGAACAAATTTGGTTAGGGCCTACTTTTAATAATAGATAATTATTTCTTGGCAAATGGGAATTATTTACTTGGTTAGGGTCTATTTTTATTATTTAAAACAATTGAACTAAATTGATTGAAACTGTAATGAATTAAAATAGATGAAAGGAATTTGAACTAATTAGAGTTGAGTTGTACTGAACTAAACTAAACTTAACTAAACTAAAATTAAGCTAAAATGAAAAGGCTCCAAGACTTCTTCAGCTTCGTATCTCGAGATCGCAAGTTTATGAAATCAAACTTTAGGAGGTACAATATGGATGGAGATATCGGGTACTATTTTCCAAACATTCTAGAGTTCTTACAATTGACGCGCAAAAACTTTTTATTTTAGTACAACAATAAGACACATCTTGTTAGTTCTTACTACTCGTACAAAATTCAAAAGATATAAAAATACTCTACATATACTTCTCGGACTCTATCCATATTGTAAATCATTAGAATTGTAAAAGTATTAACACTTAATTATTTTCGTCACACGAGTTCAACGACTAGTACTATATTATATGTTTGACCATGAAAAGTCATTTGTTCATATGAGTTCCATAATATAAGGCACTATTTATACTAATTTTCTGTTACACGATACAAGTGATGTATAACTTAATTAATTAGAATTTTTTTATTAATAGTGATAAATAACTTAATTGATTAGAATATTTTTTTAAGCATTCAGCCTTTTGCCTCTTTAAACATCAATATACGTAGTACTCTCCTGTGTTTTTTTTTTACTTGTTATATCCACTTTTTTACATCATACGTAATTTATAAAATTCGTATCTCCAATTTAGTATAATAAAAATTTACATTTTTGAAAAATATAAATTGAGACGAACGAAATAATATCTCATAGCACTCTATTTTTCGTTACACATTAATCACGAAAGTGAGTATAAAAACCCTAATATAACAACTAAAAATCCAAGCGATTATTATTTTAGAGTGAACACAAAATCAAAAGATGAAGTATCCTCCCCTATCTTCAGGGTACTCTGTTCATTAGCTGTCAATTTAGGCGGCCATGTTTGCAAATCTTCCCAAAATAAATATAAAATCAAAACTTTCCTTTCTTATTCTATGAAATTTGATTTTTATCTGAGATTCCCCTTTTTTTAGAATCCCATTATTCCAATATAATTGTCAAAGAATCTCTTTTTTTTTTCTCACTTCATCCTAAATCCAGATTTCTGAAACAGAGTAAACCTTTTCCCCTTCTTCCAATTCTCCTTTGTTCAATCTCTTTTCTCATATCCTTTCCAAAAAATATATATATAAAATATAAAAAAAAAAAAATAATAATAATAAAAAATTTCGTATTAAAAATAATTATTTTGAATAAAGTTGAAAAGATTCTTCCTTTTTGTTGTTTGTTTAATGGGGTTTTCATGAATGTCCTTCGTTTATCTTGTATTAATTACAGTAATATTATATATATGAATTGCACACACATGAACGTTGACTTTATGTTATTAAATTATTAATCAAATAATTATTGGTACCCATATTTATAAATTGATCATATGATATTGATGTATAGTTGTATACTATATGATTCAAATCTTAATTTTTGTAACAGTTGAATTAGTGTGATGGGTACTACTGATGAAAATGTCACTGATCCTCCTCAAAGGTTGCAGGTAACGTGTTTGAGTTATTGCTAATCATTATATCATCATTAAATTTATAAAGTTTTTATTTATTTATTTTATTTATAATTGTTGAATTATGATTTTGAGAATTTAAGATTGATTTTTTGTGAAATGGGTTAATAGGGAAAATCAAGTGCTGTGTTTGTGTGCTTTTTGCTTGGAATGGGGTCACTCCTTTCATGGAATTGTATGCTCACCATTGGAGATTACTATTACAGAATTTTTCCCGTAAGAATTTTATATATTATTTTATTTGTTGTGATTCCCATTATTTTGGAGGAATCTTGGTCGTACTACAAACAAAGAGGTGATGATTTATGTACTTTTATAGTAAAATTAACATGAATTACTACTCATGTGAGAAGGAGAGGAATGCGCAAAAATATTTGCCTCAGACTACCTTTGTTATATGGGTTAAATGATCTATTGAGGTGAAAAAAGTGCGACAAAAAGTACAACCGGTTGTACATAGAAAGTTGCGCTTTTTTGTTAGGTTGTGGTTAACTGGTTTTTTTTGTTGTTGTTGTTGTTGAGTTTTTGAAGTGGTTTGTGGGTGTTTGTTTTTTTCTAAATGTGAAGGATTACCATCCTGCAAGGGTACTTACACTTGTTTATCAACCATTTGCTGTTGGAACATTGGCAATACTTGCGTATCACGAATCGAGGATTGATACTAGGTGGAGAAACATAGCTGGTTACACTCTTTTCTTCATTAGTACCTTGGGTTGTCTATTGGTATGTCATCCCTAATGTTAGTTCTTTTATTTCACTCTTGTATGTAGTCTATAAACTCGAATGTATGACTTCGTTATGAACATGATGCTTCGAGGAGTATCAAATTAAGTTGCTTGATTTGGATTTGTACTTAGTGAGCTTTATTATTTGTTTTATCATGACAGTTGGATGTAGGAACATCTGGCGACGGAGGGGTTGGTCCTTATGTTGGTTTGTGCTTGTTGGTTGGCGCATTTGGTATCGCAGACGCTCATGTCCAAGGTGGAATGTGTGGGGACTTGGCCTTTATGTTGCCGGAGTTTACTCAAGTATGTGCTCTGCATACCCACTAATCTTGTTATCATTCGACCTGGACATATCACTAGTCCATTCGACTTGTATACATAGCTAATCCTGTACTGCTGAACTGCAGTCATTCTTTGCTGGTTTGGCTGCTTCGGGGGCTCTAACTTCTGGTCTCAGGCTAGTGACTAAAGCAGCATTTGACAAGTCTCATGATGGCCTACGCAAGGGTGCTTGTAAGTCCTTTATACCTTCCAGTTTGTGTATATGTAACACGAGTGTTTAATGCTTGAATCTATATCTTATTAACATAGGAACTAATGATTTCTACTCTTGCTTTTGTAGTACTATTTTTGGCAATCGCTACAGGAATTGAGTTTCTATGCATTTTCTTGTATGCCTTTTACTTCCCTAAGTTGCCTATTGTCAAGCATTTTCGTGCAAAGGCAGCCTCGGAAGGATCTAAAACTGTTGCAGCTGACCTTGCTGCTGGTGGTATCAAGGCAAGCTAGTTTTGCTTGTTTGTGATAACATTTGTTTTGCAATTTTCATTGTTAATTGTACGATATAGCAATTTTATTGAGACTGCTGCTTGGTAATTGCAGGTTGATGACAACGCAAAGACATTAGCAGATCGTCTCACACTCAAACAACTGCTACAACAGAACTGGGATTTTTTGTTGGACCTATATCTGATTTACGTGCTCACATTGTCAATTTTTCCTGGTTTTTTGTATGAAAATACCGGAAAACACAGCTTAGGAGACTGGTACATTGGTTCTCTTAATTTTCTAAAATCTAACTTATTGATTGATAGAAACTACCATGGAAATCATAGGCTGATTAACCTAGTATTTTGGATTTGCAGGTATGCTATTGTGCTGATTGCCATGTACAATATTTTGGACTTAATCGGAAGATACACTCCTCTTATAAAGTGTATAAATTTGGAGTCTCGTAAGGGCCTAATGATAGCAATCCTATCTCGTTTCCTTTTTGTCCCAGCATTCTACTTCACTGCAAAGTACGCAGATGAAGGTTGGATGCTCATGCTCACGTCGTTGTTGGGGTTCACTAATGGCCATCTCACAGTTTGTGTAATGACTGCTGCACCCAAGGGTTACACTGTAAGTAGCATTGCTTACTTGCTTAGTGTTGTTTGATATTGCTTACACCTTTTTTTTCCTATAGGTATAACACAAAATTGAATCATATATTTGCTTTCAACTTACATATAGGGACCGGAGCAAAATGCATTGGGGAATTTGCTTGTTTTATTTCTTCTAGGAGGCATATTTTCGGGTGTTTGCCTTGATTGGTTGTGGATCATAGGCCACGAGAAGTTCTGAAAAACAATATGGTGAAGAAATCATGAAAATTTATTTCACATTGAGCTTCTTGTCTACAAATTCAAGCTAACTACACAAGGAAACACTAGTTTAGATCTCAATGTTAGAGGGAATTTGTGCATAAATGTTTAGTTTGTATTTCACAAGAAAAAAATTCATTCATGTTAGTAATTATAGAAGCAATTGATCTCTTGGATGATGTTTACCAAGTATTTTATCTTGTAGTTCAACTATACTTGAACCGTGCTCAACTTTTATCTTATGCTATTGTGTTTTTAAGATAGCTAGTCCATGAAAAGGTTGCATCTACGTTATACACTAACTTCCTTTAGATATTGTTAAGTCCGATAAGAAATTGATTCAATAAATATAACTCTAATAAAGTAGGGAGTACTTCCTTAACTAGTTGACTAAATCAAATTAAGAGAAGCCGAATTGAAAGCCAATCTAAAACTCGAATTAAATGTCAAGTTTTCGCTCATCACATATTTGCATATGAATGAATTTCATCTTTTTCGACACTAAAACCCGAAGCCATGTATTTTTAGATGGACTCAAAACGATATCAAAACAGGCCTAAATCAATTTTGACTTTTTCATGAAATTATGATTATTCCTTATTTTCTTTCTCCACTTTCTTCTATTCAATTTGATTAATTTGACACTCATAATTTCATAATCTACCGTACAATACAAAATCATGCATACTATGATGATTTAAATTACACTATCATATAATGCATGTTAATGTTGTCACAGGTAAACTAGCCATGAGTAAGGCCGGAGAAACTCCGGCTAGAATGGAAGTAAGTTGTTGGAACTAATCACCGTTGAATCATACAAACCTAACTAGGGTACACAACACTTGTACACATGCTAAATTATCAATATTGTTATATTGGTATACCACTATTACTATGAATTTCTATACTATAGTGTTATATTAGTGCAATTTCATTTTGACGGATTGTTTTTGTGTTGATGATTAGGGGAAAAGAAGAGCAGTTATAATATTTTGGATGCTTGAATTAGGGTCTCTTCTAGCATGGTCGCATGGAACACTATGCTTAGTTGCTCACTGTTGGAGATTAAAATTACAAAGTTTTTCCAGTATGAGACTCCCTTTTTTCGGATTTTTGGCTAGCTAATCCAAATTCGAAACCATGATACAACACGTACAATATAATGTGTTAATCTAATATTTTGTTTGTTGATTCAGCTTGTAAAGGAATATCATCCTTCAAGGGTTCTTACATTAGTGTATGTGTTCGGTGTTCTAGCTTTCTTAACTTTATACATTTATGTGCTTGTCTTCATTTTTGGGTTAAATTCCATTAAGAATGAGTAATGCTTTTTTTTAAAAAAAAATAAAATTAATTTTTAACAGCTATGAAATTAAATTAAGAATAGAACCCAAGTATAGTAAGTTGTGAACAACTAAATACTCCCTCCGTTTTTTTTACTTGCTACATTTTCCTTAAATGGAAGTTTCTATTTACTTGCTACATTACTACTTTGGGTATGTGGGTCCTACACGAGAATTGTTATTTTATTACCATTTTGTACTTTTTTTTTTATTTCTTATGCTACTTACACCGCTCAAATCTTCCAACTATCTATTTTTATATTATTTAACTATATGGTCCTATAATAAACGACATACCTAAAAATTTGGTCCAATATGCTATGTAGCAAGTAAAAAACAACGGAGGGAGTACTTGTTTAGTGGTAGAGGTTTGTATGTCGTCGAAATCATGAGGCACAATATAAATAGGGACATCCTATATATACAACTTCCCCAACTTCCTAATCCTTTTGGTGTTGGACGAACTGATGTAGGTACAAAGAAGTTTTGGCAAAAAAATTATAATTGAAAATATGGGTTTTTTTAAGAGGATTCTAGGTATGTAACAGATAGATGTAATAGTGCATCTAAATCTAACATTGCGTTTTCGTAAATATGAGATCTAGCGAGGGCATTATACGAGTTTGCGTATGTTGTAGTAGAAAAGGGTATTCTTGTGGGGGAGAATAAGGGCTACTGTCATGGAATGCAGTAGGTTTTTTTAGGAAAATGGCATAAAATTTTTACCATCCCAAATGAAAAGGGACACTTAAACATGTGGAATTTTTGCATTACCTTGATTTCTTTGTAAAAGTTAGAGTATTTATGGGGGGTTGTATTCTTTTTTTTTTTTTTTGGGTTTTTTCTGAAGTTTATATTCACGAGTTTTTGTGTTTTCTAAGTTGTATTTAATATTTTTCGAAATTCTCAGTCATACCCTTAAATTCACTTAATTTTCTAAGTTGTGCCCTTTGTAATTAATTTTTCATTGAAATTATTTATTGATTTTATTTTAATTAATTCTATTATTATAATTAATATTTAAAAGATTTAGATTTATCGAAACTTTAAAAGAGTATGATTGAATAAAATTAACCACATTTGTAACTTAAAAATTACCTAAAAGGAACATAACTTAATAATATTGGTTAGCTCAAGGGTACTACTGAGAATTTCGAAAAACATTGGATAGAACTTAGAAAACACAAAAACTTATTGGTACACCTTTAAAAAAAACTTTTTTTTTTTTAATACTAATATACAAGATATAATTACCCCTACTTCTACTCCCGTAAACGGTCCAAACTAACCCGTTTTGAGGACGCCATGACAAAAAATGACACGTACAAATGCCCTGTTATTCCTACAAATTCTAGCCATGCAGTCNTTTTTTTTTTTTTTTTTTTTTTTTTTTTTTTTTTTTTTCCAGAAACAGAGTATACTATTTCCCCTTCTTTCAATTCTCCTTTGTATAATTTCATGTATTGAAATCTTAATTTTTTTTTTTTTTGTGACATATAGTCATGACGGATACTAAGGATGAAAATGTCACTCCTACTACAAAGTTGCAGGTAAGATGTTTGCTACTCGATCATTAATTCATTACACTGTCTGTCTTTGTTTTCGTCGTGTTAGCAATTGTTTTGCCAAACATATAAAGTATAAAGTTTTTATATGAGGTCTTTTTAAATTTGTGTTTTATTTATTGAACTTTGTTGTTGTTGAAATGCAAAAATTTTAATAAGTTTTATTTAAGATAAAGTTTTTTTTTTTTTTTTTTTTTTTTNTTTTTTTTTTTTTTTTTTTTTTTTTTTTTTTTTTGTTTGAATCTGATATTGTTTTTATAATGCAAGATTAAGGTTTTGTTTGTGTCGACTTATTTTGCTGAATTGAATTTATTTTTACTTATTTGAACTCATTTTTGCTAAATTGAAGTTAATTTTTTAGACTAAACTTATGTTTGCTGAAATCATTAACAATTTATTAAGAATTGAAACTGTTTTTTTTTTTGCTGATGTAAACTTATTTTTACTGAACTGGACTTATTTTTGTCAAGCTGAACTTATTTTTGCTAGAAAAAAGTAAAATTAAAACGAAGAGAACAAGACCTAAATTTAAACTAATTGTTTTTTTGTGAAATGGATTATCAGGGAAAGGCAAGTGCTGGGTTTGTGTGCTTTTTACTTGGAATGGGATCGCTCCTTTCATGGAATTGTATTCTCACCATTGGAGATTACTATTACAAAGTTTTCCCTGTAAGAACGATTTCACATTTTTGTAGCATAACTTTGGCATTATAATGGTCTTCTTAAATCTTAAAAACACTTCTTTGACCCCAACTTTTTTGTGTGCATTTGATTATGATTTTTTTAACTTGCTGAGTTTTTCCTATGGTTTGTGGGTTNTTTTTTTTTTTTTTTTTTTTTTTTTTTTTTTTTTTTTTTTTTTTTTTTTAAATGTGAAGGACTACCATCCTGTAAGGGTACTTACACTCGTTTATCAACCATTTTCTGTTGGAACAATGGCAATACTTGCGTATCATGAATCGAGGATTGATACTAGGTGGAGAAACATAACTGGTTACATTCTTCTCTTCGTTAGTACCTTGGGTTCTCTATTGGTATGTCACCCTAATATTAGTTCCGTTTTACTCTTGTATGTATACATGTAGTACTCAAACGTATGACTTTCATATTATGAATTTGATGACATGATGATTGGAGGGGTATCATAACTTCATAAGTTGCTTAATTGGATTTGTACTTAGGGACCTTTGTTTCATTTGCAACATTTGTTTAGTTGGATGTAGGAGCATCTGGAAAAGGAGGGGTTGGTCCTTATGTTGGTTTGTGCTTGTTGGTTGGCGCATTTGGTATCGCAGACGCTCATGTCCAAGGTGGAATGTGTGGGGACTTGGCCTTTATGTTGCCGGAGTTTACTCAAGTATGTGCTCTGCGTACCCACCAATTTTCCTGGCATTTTCAATCAATATTTATCTTTTGTTATCATTCGACTTGTACGCAAAACTACTCCACTTAATAATAACTTATATACTTCCTATAAAACTAATCCTGTACTGCTGAATGCCTAAACCGTAGTCATTCTTAGCTGGTGTGGCTGCTTCGGGGGCTCTAACCTCTGGTCTCAGGCTAGTGACTAAAGCAGCATTCGACAAGTCTCATGATGGACTGCGCATCGGTGCTTGTAAGTTCTTTAGACCTTCCGGTTCATACATGATACATATGTAATACGAGCGTTTGATGCTTGAATCTATTACTCATTAACTTAGTAACTGATGAATTATACTCTTGCTTTGCAGTACTACTTTTGGCAATCGCTGTAGGAATTGAGCTTCTATGTGTTTTCTTATATGCCTTTTACTTCCCAAAATTGCCTATTGTCAAGCATTTTCGTGCAAAGGCAGCTTCAGAAGGATCTAGAACTGTTGCAGCTGACCTTGCGGCTGTTGGTATTAAGGCAAGCTACACCAGTTTGTGACATCAATTGTTTTTCTTGAAATTTTCAGAGTTAATTGTACAGTACAGAAAATTTTTGTGAGACTGCTGCTTGAAACTTTGCAGGTTGAGGATAGCGCAAAGACAGTAGAAGACCGTTTAACACTCAAACAACTACTGCATCAGAACTGGGAATTTCTGCTGGAAATATATCTGATTTATGTGCTTACATTGTCAATTTTTCCTGGTTTTTTATATGAAAATACCGGAAAACACAGCTTAGGAGATTGGTATATTGATTATCCTAACCTTAAACATAGTTAATTAAATGAAATCACCATGGAAGACTGGAATCATATAGGTAATTTGATTTTGTAGGTACGCCGTTGTGCTGATTGCCATGTACAACGTTTTTGATGTAATCGGAAGATACACTCCTCTTATAAAGTGTATAAATTTGGAGTCTCGTCAAAGCCTAATTACAGCGATCCTAGCTCAGTTCCTTTTTGTCCCAGCATTCTACTTCACTGCAAAGTACGCAGATGAAGGTTGGATGCTCTTGGTCACGGCATTGTTGGGGTTAACTAATGGCCATCTCACAGTTTGTGTTATGACTGCTGCACCCAAGGGTTACAATGTTAGTAGCATTGCGTACTCGCTTAGTCATTCTACTGATCGATGCAACTTATTTAGTGTTGTTTGACATTGCTTACGCTTGTTTTTCTATAGCGGCCCATAGGTTTGACACAAACTCTAATCATATTTTGTTTTTAACTGATATACAGGGACCAGAGCAAAATGCAGTGGGGAATTTGATGGTTTTATTTCTTCGAGGAGGCATATTTTCCGGCGTTTGCCTTGATTGGTTGTGGATCATAGGTAACGGAAAATTCTGAAGATCAACATGATGAAGAACCCACATATGTCCCAATATACCATAAGTTGTTATGAACTTATGATTGCTACATTTAAGAACTAATACATAAAAATATGGAGCACTATGAACGATATGATAGTGTACTCCAAAGTTGTATGATTGATTACAATAGGATTTTGCTTCAATAACTAATGAGCATTGAGTAGGAAACTGAGTAAGATTTTCATGTAAATGTCTCTCAGATGACAATTAGTTCGAAGATCAATGGTAGCCCCTTTTCTTTAGTCTTAAGTGAAGTACGTGGACATAGAACTATAGAAGCTCTCAACTAAGGACCATATAAAGGAATAAGGTTGGAAGAACAAAGGTATGAAATGAAGAACTTAAACATGCCATACATGCATTTACTAAAATAGCCAAGCCTTTGAACTCAAAACTAATTGAGCTACAAGGTATTATTTTACCTGCAATCAAATAACGGAATTTTTTCATGAAAATGAGTTTTCCAATATAAAAGATTTTTTATGAAAAACTATTTTCAGATGAAAATAGTTTTCCACCCTACTGAACAAGCCCTTGATAAAAAAAAACATTTTATTTTCAATTCTACAAATAATGGGGCAATGAGAAATTAGGAGTTAAGAATATTCAAGATTGTTAGTTGGGACATGAAAATGGCTTGTGATGATAGGCCTTTTGGAGGGGCTTGTACGTTTTTCCGCTGATATTTACACAATTCAGGCATTGACCAATAATAATTAAGTCTTTGGTTTTAGCATATATTAGAAGTGATACTCTGTCATTAGTCACTACATGTCTACATACCAGTGAAATAATGAGCCAATTCTCACTAGTCACTATATACCAATAAATTAACAACGAATCAATTTTTTGCACTCCCTAATACATATAACAAGACAAAGTTCAAATTATTGTAAGTAAAGGACCTAAAGGTCACAACATTATTTTACAAGTAAAGCTTTAATTGAATTTGGACACTTGGTTAGTATTCATAAATTTCAAGCTTCACGAGAGGATTAGAAACAACGGGTGAGAGAGAGAGAGAGAGATATATATATATATTATGTAGTACAGATTCGGCTAGAGTTTCTGAGATCGATGAAAAGGCGTGAATTCTCGAAAATAAAAATAGCAAACAAACTTATAAGGAATAAGTATCAAAAAAAAAAAAAAAAACATCAATTACTCTTTATCGCCGCATGCATGTATGGAGATATTGCCCTTACGCTATGTTTGGATAACAGTAGGAGCTGAGGGGAAGGAGAAAGAGATCGAGAAGAGAAAGGGAGGTGAGAGGAAGAAGAATAACACCTTGCTTCCATTTTCCTTCTAAAACTCTTCAATAATGGAGATTTGGTTTTTTCAAAAGGAAAGGATCGGAAAATGGATTTTTTTCCATTCACTCTCCTTCCCTCCTTTCATTAGATATCCAAATAAATGATAATGCATCTTGTCTTTTCGAACTCTTTTCTTCCTTTCCTTGCATCTCTTTATATCCAAACATAGTTTAAGTGTTAAGAAAGTAGCTAAGATAAGTTGTGTTTAGGAACACCAACCTAAAAATAGAGAAAGTTTTAAAAGAGAGAAAGTAAAGAAAGTAGCGTGGGGCACTCACTGGGAAAAGAATTGGGCATAAAAACAAGATAGAGCCTGAGATTAGCCTTCGACAGCCAAAAATAAAGGCTGGTTATTGAATTCATACTTTTTTCAAGTTTTGGGCCCCAAAAAAGAAATAATGACAAAAATTTTACAATGTGAGCTTTTTGGGGTTTGAAAAGTAAAAAAAAGCCCTAGGAGTGGCAAAACAACAATATGCCTTTTTATCCTGAAAATTGTCTAAATATAGAATATAACAAGTTTATAGAGGCTAAAATCAAGCATGTGGTGTCTTATAGTCACCTACAACATATAGAAGAAATATAGGGCAAAAATTAAAAGAGCCCGGGACAATCCTTCAGAAGCCGAAAATAAAGTTTATAATTCACACTACTTTTTCAGGATTCTAGGGTCCTGGATTGATAAAAAAAGTTGTCGAAAATTTTACAATGTGCCTCTATAGTCAAAAGAGAGCCCCTGGACAACTTTTTGAGGTTCGAAAGGTCATAAGACGAGTTCCAGGAGAGTGAAAATACTAGTGTGCCCTTTATACAAAAATTGACTAAAGAGAGAGGACAACAAGTTTTTTTAGTGGCTGAAGTCTGAAATCGAGCATGTTGCATCTTGGGGTCACTTACAATACATAGGAAAAATATGAGGCAAAAACAACATAGAGCTCGGGACATCCCTTCGGAAAAAATTTACACTAGCTTTTTTGAGGTTTGTTCAAAAAGTCATAAGACGAGCCTTGGGAAAGCGAAAACACCAGTGTGCTCTTTTCCAAATATTGTATAAATAAAGAAGCTAGGATAACAACTTTTTGGTGGTTGGGACATAGCATAGGGCGTCTTGGGGTCACCCACAACATGTGGGAGAGATACAGGGTAAAAACAAGATCCCGAGATGACCCTTCGGAAGTCAAAAATGAATTTAAGGCTATAATAAGTCATAGTTTTCGGACTTTTTGTGGTCCTAGAAAATAGATTACCAAATATTTTACATGGTGCTTCCAGGGATAAAAGAGGGCCCTCGGACAACTAATTTGGTTTCAAAAGGTCATAAGAAAGACACAAGATAATGAAATTATAAAAAGACTTATATGCCTGTTTTCGAAATTTTTCTAAAAAAAAAGAAACATATGAAGTTTTCTTAGGCTAAGACGACAGTGGGCCACCCAAAGGTTACGATAAGAAAGTGAATGAAATTTGGGGATAAAACGAGATGCAGTCGTGAAATGTCATCTAAAAGCCAAAAACGAAGGCTATAAGTCACGCTTTTCGGGGTTTCGAAAAAATATTGGCCTAAAAGTTTACATGTTGACCCTCTGATAATGGGAGGTCCTTAGATAGTTGAAAACGGCTAGAATAATGCTAATAACAATGTATCGGGAGGGAAAAAAATAACATTTATCAAAGTTTTCGGCAGAATATGGAAAATAATACAGAGTATAACTTAGGCGTGTGAGCAGGATATTGAGAGGACATAAGTCGGTTACATAACTCTAGGACAATTGGAAACTCTTGTATATATATGTAAGTTACAAAGTTTTCGAAACGCTTTATTTAACTGAAGTTTTCTCATATAAGAGCTTTAAATAAAAGTTTCAGAAACATTTTTCGTACAGTTTACTAGGCGTTTTCGAGTGTCTGAATTTTCCAGCAGTATATATCTTGCAAGTTTTTGTGCTTCATAGTATATAATTCTTCTTCATATATATGCTCCTTTTGATAATTTGAGAATAACTAATCGATTGCATTAATGACTGTTTAATCAGATTTTCACATTATCAATTTGTATGAAAGTGATTAAATACTAAATACCTGGTTATGTATAGTCATTAGTTCAACCATCATTAACCTCATAGTTTTATACAATTATGACATCAATTACTCTTTTAAATAGTTATTTACTAAACAAATCGCTGAGGTTTAATTAGCGGTATAAGTTGGTATTATTAATTTATACTCATGGACTCATGGAGTCATGATATTATTGGTATCTAACTCTAATATCAATTTGATTTGGCCATGTGTCTTACGTCAATATAGCGGTATATATTGTTTTATAAAGACTCAATTGTAGACTTTTTGTAACAGCCAAAATTAACAAACACTAATATACTACTCCCTAATCATTCCACAAATTCACCCAAAAAGTTTTTACAACCAAAAGAAAAAAGAATGAACTCAAACACAAACCTAACTTCAAAGCCTAAGAAAAGGCTTCATGCAATTATGGTACCACTTCCATTACAAGGCCATGTAAACCCATTTGTACAACTAGCAATCAAGCTAGCATCCAAAGGTTTTTCCATCACCTTCATCAACACTCATTACATCCACCACCAGATCACCCTCTCTAACACCGGCACCACCACCACTAACATCTTTGCAGAGGCTCAAATAGGCTATGGCAGCTCATCTTCGAGCCTCGACATAGAGTACAAGACCGTCTCAGACGGTTTACCTTTAGAATTTGATAGGTCATTGAACCATGACCAGTGGGTAGGTTCAATGACCTATTGTTTTCCTGCTCACTTGGAGGAGGCTATGGCCGAGATTGTTCAATCTCGGCCTTCAGATACTCATAGTTGTTGTTTGATTATTGATAGTTACTTTGTTTGGTGTTCCAAGTTGGCTAAGAAGTTTGGGATGTATCATGTGTCGTTTTGGACTGAGCCTGCTATGGTGCTTGATATCTACTTCCATCGTCACTTGCTTTTGGCTAATGGCCATATTGGTCCTGGTAATCATTTTATTTTGCTTCTTAACTTTTATTACACTATTTGTACGATCTATATGTATTATAAGTCTATAACTATATAAATTTGTTTAAAATGTACAGCTAATTTCAGTATGAAATTTCTGAAGCTAAGATTAACATTTTAGAGTCTATTTTTATTCATGATATCACTTCAATTCAATTTAGTTTAATTCAATTCAAAAGAATATCTAATACTCTATAAGGGCAAATGTTTACTTTAGCTGAAAACAGTTGAACTGAACAGATTGAAGCTGAACTGAACCGAACTACAAGTTTTTTATGAAGGATTAATGAATAGCGAAATAAAAGAAGAGGTGAATTGAACTGAATTGAGTTGAGTTGAGTTGAAATGAACTGAATTTAAGGTGAAGTAGACATGACTTAAGTATATGCATGATACAACCTTCGTCAACTAATAAACCTTAAAACGACAAAATATTTTGAGATAGGAAGGCCGTGTTTGAGATGGTGCAGGTACTTTATTTAGTCTTTTCAATACTGCGGAGTAGTTTACTAGCAAATCATTGTACTATGAATATGACTATTGATCCAAGGTGATTAAAGAATATTATTTTATTGGCTAATCACTTCGCACTACTGTATAACATAAAGAATTTTCATATTCGTATAATTGTTGCATCTCATAATGAAAAGGTTGACCAAAGTCATGTTTTAGGACTTTTATAAAATATCACCAATCTTAATATCTTAGGCGGTCCTCTTATTTTAAAATTGAAGGATAAATCAAAGTGATATGAAATAAAATACTAACTCCGTAATCGATTACTTGCAATAAAGAATATTATTTGTGAGATATAAAATATTCATTTATTGCAAGTAATTAATTACGGAGGTAATAGCATATAATATGCCGACTTAAAAACCACTCAAATGTACTAAACTAACTAGATTGATTTTAATTTCATGGAATAAAAAAAATAAGGCTTTAGTCCCAACATATGAGATTATAAATCGTTGTAAAGTTTTCCATTGAATAGGATCAAGTGCGCGCAAAGATACCATCGACTACATACCAGGAATAACTTCACTCAATCGGGAAGATTTGACATCATATCTTCAAGAAGAGGATTTAACAACTTTACACCCCCAATACAACTTCTCATCATTGGATGACACAAAAAAAGCTCATTTTATTCTTGGTAATACTGTCCAAGAGTTAGAAGCCCAAACTATTTCAGCTATTCAGGCCCAAGTTCCATTCTATGCTATTGGGCCTTTATTTCCACCCGGGCTGACCAAAAGGCCAGTCACTACTAATCTTTGGGCTGAGTCAGATTGCACTCTTTGGCTAGACTCTAAACTTCCTGGCTCAGTTTTATATATCTCTTTTGGTAGCTATGCACACATTAGCAAGGAGGAGTTGTTGGAGATAGCTAATGGAATCAAGCGTAGTGGGGTCAACTTTCTTTGGGTTATTCGGCCTGATATGGTGAGTTCCGATGACCCAGACCCACTTCCATCTGGGTTTAGGGATGAGGTTGGTGAGCGAGGTATGATTGTGACTTGGACTAATCAGCTAGCAGTTTTGTCTCATCGTGCAGTAGGTGGGTTCTTAACACATTGTGGATGGAACTCTACACTGGAAAGTATACGTTGTGAAGTTCCGTTATTGTGTTTCCCCTTGTATACGGATCAATTTACCAATCGCAAATTAATTGTGGACGATTGGAAAATTGGGAGCAATCTTTGTGAGGATAATAAGCATGTGACCAGGGAAGAGGTGACACAAAAGATTAGCGATTTAATGAGTGGGTCGATAGGAAATGAGCTACGTGATAAGATGAAGGCGGTCAAGCAAGTGTCACAAAAGGCGATTGAAGGATCATCAGAGAAAAATATTTATGACTTCATTAACGAGCTTAATGTAGCCATTGACATACAATTTATGTTAGATTGAAGTTATGTACCTTCAAAAAAATTTTACTTCTTATTGTATTTTTTTGCATTTTGTCAAACATTTGTACTTTATCTTCAAGTTAAATAAAAACTATGTTAAAAATGCAATATATACTGAGTGAAATAAGGAAAAAAAAAATAGGCAAGATGATCTTGAGCACAATTATACAGTGTGGCGTCTTAAATTACATTTCTTCAAGAGAAGACTAAGAGCTAATTATTCAATCAATTAATTAATTTTAAACTTCCTTTGATTAAAAAACAATACCTTGTTTTTAGCATTATGAAATGATCATAATGTTGCCGTATACGTTGTTCTTGAAACCTTGAATGGTCCTTTGCTTAATCCTGCACTCCAACTATGATTCATTACGTTTCACATAAGGAAGCTCAACAGACGCATAATAGCATATATAATGCATTGCATAAGCTCGAAAAAACAGCATTGAGAAAGCAGGGGATTTGTAGTCTGTAATCCTCAGTTTCAGCTTTCCTTTCCAAGTAAATACTTGTACAAATACCAACATCATGTAATTTAAACCTTGTTATCTAACTTATGTTTTGAATTTTGTAATTGTAAGTATGTTGACAAGTACTTTAACAAGATTGTTTCGGTACCATGGAATAATTACGCAAATAAATGCTGCTAGATTGTCACTAGTTAGGAGCTTACATGACAAGGAACCGATTCCTGTAGCATGGGAGAAGCCTAAGGCAGGGTGGACCAAATTGAATTTTGATGGTTCATCAAAAGCCAAAGAGGGGACATCCAGCATCGGAGGGGTTTTCAGGGACCATAACGCTAAGTTCCTGCTTGGCTACGCAGGATCCATTGGGAGAACGGACAGTACAGTAGCTGAACTGGCAGCTCTCCTTAGAGGACTTGAACTTATATTAGAGAACGGGTGGGGTAAAGTGTGGCTTGAGGGGGATGCCAAAACGTTGATAAGCATCATCGCTAACAAGCGCACTATCAAACCGTTGGAAGCTCAAAGGTATGTCTGTAATATAAACGCAATCATACCTAAGCTAAACAGCTACACCATGACTCATATATATAGGGAGGGTAATCGAGTTGCTGATAAGTTCGCGCAAATTGGCCATCAACTAGAAAAACCTCAGATTTGGAGATGTGACCCGCCTGAACCAGTTTTGCCCATTATGCATGATGATGCTAAGGGAAAGATTGTCCTTCGAAGGAGGAGGCTAAAATCACCAATTGTAGAAGATAAGGATTAACGTAACTAGGTGGCGATCAATGTGCATAATTAACGAAGCAGGGGGATGCATACATGTATATATCTTATTGCAATGCATCTGTTTTTTCTAGCTTAAGTTACTTAAATTATGCTCTTGCAATACGAAGAACCTTGCCTTTGGAGCAATTAAAACTGTAAATCTTTATAATTATTTTTGTTATGACAGGTTCATTTTTATCATTTTTCACCTCTTAATGAGTCGATTTTTAAGGAATACTGTAGAGGTATTTCGCCTGAATTTTTTCCCTCGCCAAAAACAGTACAGTACGAACTTGAAATGTTAGTATGTTTATGTTAATGTTAAAGCAGTGTTTCTTGCAGACTCTTATAATCTTCAACGATTGTCAATCATAGAGTACAAGAGAATTCCATGTCCTGTACCAATTTAAGCAATGAATATTTACATATTACAAGTGAACAACCAAATGTGTATTTCTTAACCGATTTTCAATTTTTCATTGATGCTTGAAAACACATCTTGGTGATAGTAAGAGGTGAGGAAAGCAGAAAACCAACAAAGAAAACCCACATGGCACATACTACGTACATGATCAGATCCAAGTTTCAAGGATTTGCGATGACCTTGTAACAAAATTAGCTGCAAACCTGCAAGATGAACAAAGTCATAAACTTTGTGTTTCTATAACAAATAACAAGGTCCTAGAAATAGAACTTTCTATAATAGCATATTGTAAAATACTCTGGAAATAAGCCAAAAAAAGGCACCTTTAGATGACTATATTATCATTGAACCACACTATTCATAGCCAAAGGAAATTCTCTCCACACCATCCCTTGATCCACATACAACACCTTCTACTACAGGGGAAATTGAGTATTACAGTATAGCTAACCTAACAGAGCAATGGTAAAAATTTTAATAGGCAATACAACATAATAAAACGAAGCCTTACAGATGACATTGCTCCTTGTCCTTCAAAAACCAACTCAACTTCTAGCAAGCGTAATTCACATTCCAACATTTCACAAACGAGCAAAAACAGAATGTAGTAAGTAGTATTTCTGTTACAAAAGATCTCAAGATCATGCTAGTACTAAAATCCATGCACCTTGAGAGTTATGAGGGCCATGGGTTTTCAGCCGGCACATAACCAAGCTGTATACAAGCTACACTCCCACAGCTCTACATTTTTATGTTTAATACCAAGAGCTTTCCACTCACGGGCATACGTCTGCCATTCATGTAGGTTCGTCATCCACAGACTTGTTTCGGTATTGACGACCTTGTTTTCTAAGGGCAACACCATTACCAAGCTCCACATTTGTTTCAGGTTCATCAACATCCATGTCACCAACTTCAGTCTCTTGCTCCTCAGGTGCCACGTCAACAAAAGTTGATTGCATTGAAGGACGCTTTACATCACTCCCTTCCTCAGAAATCCCTTCACTGTGAACAACTTTAGAAGAAGTATCTGACTTCTTCTTTGGGACAAAGGTTACTGATTTCGGTAGATCAACAGGACCATCTGAATCAGATCCTGAACCAATGTTCTTTGCTTTCATCATCTCAACAAAGTCCATGTAAGCACCCACATTGGACTTCTCACTCAATTCATCAATGGAATCAAGACTATACCGTGTGTAGCTATTAGGATTTTGTACATAACCCGGGACCTGAGAAGCTTTCTCGTTTAATGCAGACCCATTAACTTGGGTCGTAGTTTGCCCAGAAGTCTTGTTACTCACAACTTCTGCAGTGCTATCATCATCGTTTATAAACGACGGGTCAAACCTAACACGCTTTGATGACTTTGAACTGTTTGAAGTTGATTCCTGCTCCTTCCTTTTTAATATAGGTTTCAACTTGTCACGACGTTCAGCTGACTCGGCAGACTCCTTTTCAGAAGTTCTTGAAGGGGTCTGCCTACATTTGTTCTCTTCCGCCATAGCAGCAGCTGCCTCTGCATCATCTTCTTTCAATCTAATCTTTGCAGCCTGGCGATTAGCACGAGGGTCCTTTTCCTTGCTCCCCATAATACCAGGTAGGTCATCCGGAGAGCTGATACATGAATCCCGGCTACCGGTAACATCTCTCATATACAATCGCTCACCAGCATTCTCTCTTCCTAAGGCAACTTTGTCATAAGTATCTTCTTCAGCCTGCAAAATAGTACAACAAATGTATTAGAGCATCATTAACATGTAAGGCAAGCTATCCATCACATCAATTTTGCATATGCAACCTGTAGATATCATCCGTTTTTCCTACAGATTAGTATAAATTGGAACATGAAGAAGAACCTAAGAAAGCTTAAAATCACTATAGGAATCACCCATCAGTATCATTCACTATTGCCATAGGTGCTACAAGATTAGTTACCATGAATTCTCGCTCTCTACTCGATTACAAAACAATTGCCACAGATAATAAGCACGGTCCAGCTTAAAACATCTAATAGCGATCAATAACCCCAATAAGCCGGTCCGCCACCCTCACTCAATAGCATAAGGCGGGAAAATATCATTTTCCAGGTACAGAGGCAGTCTATTCATGTTCCTATGTTTGGGGTATCTTTCATAAAGGTGGAAAACAGCTATTCAAGGCTATACATCTTCCTTAAGTTACAATAGCAACATTTTTCCTTCACAATAAATCACCTTTAATTGAAATTGAAGCTTTAACCTAATTTTCATTAACAATCAAATTCAATTCAGCATATTTTCCTACAAATTTACCATAGTTAAACTAAAAATGTCAGAAATTCAATCTCTTAAATAACCCAAAACTGTCAATTTCTTCTAATTATACAAAAATCAAAACAGAACTTCATAGTAAAATTGTATTACACAGTTTCTAAACAAACAACAACACAACAAATTTGCAACTCAAAATTCAAATCAAACAACAAAACCCTCAAAAATTCCAAACTCATATTCAAATTAAACAACCAAAAGAGCAGAATTTCACAATAAAATCTAATTATAAGCAACTTTTTCGAAGAACCACCACAATTCACTTGAATTTAACAATCATTCACTTAAATTCTACTCACAATCAATCAAATTCAAAATCAACACAAATTAAACAACGAAACCCTAAAAAAAAAATTAAAAAATCAAACAACAAAAGAAGTAAAATTTCATAGTTTAAACCAATTTTGAGCAACTTATCCAATTAAAACATCAAAATCGAACAACAAAAACCCTAGCAAATCAAATTTTCAAATTAAAATTCAAAGAAACAAATAAATTACCTCATTATCAAGAGTAGAATCCAATCCAATAGAACCCTTAACATCCCAGTCATCTTTCTTACCATCACCATCATCTTCATCTTCTTCATCATCATCATCAAGGTGATTGCGACCATCATCATCCTGAAGCTCCAAACGATAACTATTAAGATTTTTTCTGGAATTTTTACGAGCATGAGAGAGAAAAGTGTCGAAAGAAGAAGAACAAGGGTTAGAATCCCTAGAAGTGTCGATGTCACGACGCCATTCTTTCTTCTGAGCTTGGGAGCCTGTAAGAGACCAAAGTGGATTTGAGAGTGATGATGGCGATGGTGTTGTTGCCGCCATTGATGAGAATAATGATCCGAAGGTTTTCTTCACTCTTTGAGAGAATTCTTCGTCTTTAATGGAGTTTGAGTTTGAAGACGCCATTGTTGTTTCGTTGTTTTTGATTTGAATTGTTTGGTTTGGTTCAAAAAGGTTATGTTCTTGTGTGTGCTGCTTTTTAGTGCTAACCGACTTTGATGGGTGAGAGTAATTAGGATTTTATCATCATCGATATGGACCTCAGGTGGTTATAACGTTCCTATTCATCATTGAGCGTGATTTACATATGGTTGGCCGCACCATAACAAAACCATGTGGCCAACTATTATTTAACGCCGTTAAAATAAAAATTAAAAACCCAAGAAATTAAAAAATAAAAAGGTAAAGAATAAAAACTAGATGAACAACCACCTTTTTCTCTTTCTTCGAAACACCTGCATGAAATCAAACTACAAGTCTACAATTGAAACAATTTGAATCGCAATTCATCTTAATCATTATGTAATTCTGAAAAAATTTCAATTATCAATAAAATTAGTATTGAATGTTGAAGTCTTTTATTGGAGTTTGATGGAATTGAAGAATCCATGATGTATCTGGAATTGAGAAGTATGATAGATCATTCAGAAATTGAAGAGATCATTTTTCAAAATAGTGAATTACAAGGTATGTCGAAATTAATTTTGAGAATTATATTGAACCTAAGACCTAAAAACTATTTCTAATTAGATTGGATTTTTCAGCCATTAACAATCTGTAATTTATTTGAATTGATTTATTGTAATGGTATAAATGAGGGTCTTTTGATTGAAAAAAAAAAAAGAATTTTAAGATCTCAACCTCAATATTTGAGAAAAGAGGTTACTCAATTTTATAATCTCAATTATGTGTAAATTCAAGATTTTTGTGAAAAGTTGTGGAAGAAGAAGCTATTGACCTATTGTAGTCTGAGAAATTAATTATTGTGTTTCAAGTGAGTTCTCATTTCATCAACTTCGTTCATAATACATGCTGCTGCTATTTTAGCTTTGTTTTTCATTTTAATTTTTAAATTAATGCTAGTAACCCTTAGTAGTAGTAACCACCAATTTGTTAATCTGATATTTCTACTTTAGCATATTGTGACACCTTCCTTTGATAATTATTGGTCATTTTTGTATTACTTCTATTTGGATTTGGGATAACTAATTAATATATTTGAGGTTACCGGCTTATGTTCTTGAAGTTAATGATTTATGTGTTGGGGTTACCGACTTATATTTTTGGGTTACTAAGATATATATTATGGGGTTATTAAGTAGCGAATTTTCCCTTTTATATTAAGATTGTGATATTTAGGGTGACTAGTTATGAAAATTTTTGGCGCTATTGATTCATATTTTGCGGTTACTAACTATTGAGTTTGGGGATACTAACTTATATATATATGTTTGGAATTACCGATTCATATGTCTGAAGTTACTAGTTAACTAGTGGTCTTGTAGTAGTGCTGAATTCATTACTTGTGCAAAGTTCAAATCCCTTCAACACAAGGGGTTGGGGTTGGGGTTGGGGTTGGGGTTGGGGTTGATCTGAGAGTATATGAAGGAGTACAAGACTTGCATGCAAATATTATGGTTTTGGGGTTACTAATTACTGACATTAGAGTTACCCGTTTATTGTTTTTGGGGTTCCTAACAAGTGATTTATATATAGTTACTTGCTTTAGGTTTTGAGGTTACTAACTTGTAAAATTATGGTTACAAACTTAGTTTTTTTTATAGCTTTTGTTTTCTAACAAGTGAATTTATGTTTGCCCACTTATTTTCTTGCAGGTACTCCAAATTTTTGGGCTTACTAACTTCTTAATTAAGCAGTGAATTTTTGGTACCAAAGTTTATCTTAAAATTGTGAAATGTAGAAGTTGCTAGTTATGAAAATCTTTAAAATACTTACTTGTTATGTATTTGTCAATGGTTACTTTAGTTTTGATCCATTCTAACACTTTGTATTCATAATTATATTTTTTTTTTCTACAGGCTATGGGTCGATGTAATATTGTGCAGAATTTTGTGGACTCACAAGCAAATGAAGTTTATAAACGATTTACAAGTGTTAGAATATATATATATAGGGTAAAAGAAAAGGAAATGACTAAATGAGAGACCCTTGAACGGTACCATAGTAAGACTTGTATAGTATAATACTTGATTTATTTAGAAAAGTAACATCATAATAACCCTTAAAGTAATTAATAATGGAGATCCATACATATGAAGTAACACTCTAAATTCTAAACTACTAAACTATTCAACATGATGAACTATTGAACTTCATTGTCAAGCTAAATAACACACAACACACAACATATTTAGGTCATCAAAAAGTACTTATGATTCGGTAGTAAAGTACATCGACGCCGATACATAATCTGTAACACAAAATCAATGTGGTAAGTATGAATACAAAAGGTTAGAATGAAACAAAACTAAAGAAACCATTTACAAACTCATAACAAGTATTTCAAAGATTTGCATAATTAAGAACCCCTTAGTTTCACATTTTTTAATTAAAAAAAAAGTACTCGCTCTGTAACTCAAAAGTCTTTTCTGATAACTCCAAAATCACTACTTAGTAACCCTAAATAAAAAACGGTAACCTCAAATTCATTAGTTAGTAACCTCAAAATCATAAGTTAGTAACTCCAAAATCATAAGTTATTAACCTCAAAAAAGCACTGGTTAAAAATACAAAATACATTAGCCTTTAGGCACAAATTATCTAGTCCATAGCAAAAAAAACAAAAGCTAGCTAGCAAATCCAAAATCACTAGTTAGGAACCCCAAAATCATAAGTTAGTAACTCCAAACTCACTAGTACTACTAAGTAACCCTAAAATCATAAGCCAGTAACCCCAAAATCACTAATTAGTAACCCCAAAAAATACATCAGTAACCCCAAAATTATAAGTTAGTAACTCTAAAATTATAAGTTAGTAACTCCAAACACTAATAAATACTAAGTAACCTGAAAATTATAAGTTTGTAACCCTAAAATTGGTAGGTAGTAACCCCGATACATAAGTAACCCCAAAATCACAAGCTAGTAACTCAAAAATCATAAGTTAGTTAGTAACCCCAAAATGCGCATTAGGTAGAAACACAAAAAAGCTAAGCCTTTAGCCACAAAGTCATTGGTCCATAGCAACAAAACCAAAAGCTAGCTAGTAAATCCAAAACCACTAGTTAGTAACCTCAAAATTGTAAGTTAGTAATCCCAAATCACTAGTTAGTAACTCCAAAATCTTAAATTAGTAACCCAAAAAACACATTGGTTAGAAACACAAAAAAGGCTAAGCCTTTAGCGACAAAGTAAATAGTCGATAGCAACAAAACCAAAAGCTAGGTAGTAAATCCAAAATTACTAGTTAGTATCCCCAAAATCATAAAATCAAATTAATCAGGTACTATTAACTGCATGAATAGTTACTAATTTCAATGAGCATTTACTTAAGTAACCAAAAAATCGTAAATAACTCTCAAATTAAATTAATCAGGTACTCGTACTACTAACTACATGAGCAATTGAACAGTTACTATTCACTATAAATTGATTCAAATTTAATGACTGCTGTAATTACTAGTTAAGAAATCAAGGAGTACTAATATGAATGGAGCTGAACGATAGAAAATTAAAACCAAAAAAAAAAATTATAAAGCATATAATTAACACAATATACAACAAAATCAACACAATTGAAGCCCTAAAAATAAATCAATCAAACTTAGACATAGAATTACAATCTTCAACTTAGAAAAAAATCAATACATACCTACAATGAACACATATATAATTTGAGGTTTTGTAAATATAAATCAAATAACTCAAATTATTATAAAATAAGAGCAAAAATTACAACACTCTCATAAAGATTTAAAAAAAAAATACATGCATCATAAAATTGATGAAAAAGAACGAATTTGAAGAAAATTTACTTGAAATAATAGAATTTCCGACGCTATCCAACATCTTCCTCCTCCTTGAAGATCTTGATTTTAGAAAAATTTGAGCTCAAAAAAAATGATTAAATGAAGAGAAAGATCAATTAATAAAAAAATTTGAAGAAATTAGTGGAGTAGAAGAAGTAAATTATGCAGCATGAAATATAATATTTTGTGTAATTTCTAATGGTGTGGCACCATTACTTAATGGTGTTGATTAAATTATGCAGCATGAAAAATCGTAAATAACTCTCAAATTAAATAAATCAGGTACTCGTACTACTAACTACATGAGCAATTGAATAGTTACTATTCACTATAAATTGATTCAAATTTAATGACTGTTGTAATTACTAGTTAAGAAATCAAGGAGCACTAATATGAATGGAGCTTAACGATAGAAAATTAAAACCAAAAAAAAAATTATAAAGTATATAATTAACACAATATACAACAAAATCAACACAATTGAAGCCCTAAAAATAAATCAATCAAACTTAGACATAGAATTATATTTCATGGTGTGGCAGTGAAATTACTTCAAACATAAATCCAAGACTAAATGGGCCTGCCGCACCATTACTTAATGGTGTGGCAGGCCACATATAAGACTAATTCTTCATCATTTCATCTGGTGGTAATACGTTATGTTTATTTGATTAATGATTATGAGTAAAGAGTATTTATTCTTGACGGTTTTATTTAGTAAAAAAACATATTAATTAAATTAATAAAACTTATAGTTAAAGAATATTTATAAATTGTTGATGGTCTTATTGAAAATTTATTGTTGTCTACACTATTAATTAAAAGATTTTTCAATTGGCACCCTTTTTTATGTTTCTTCCAAATAGTACCACTGAAGATTAATGCTAATTACTGTTGTTAACCTTAGTTGACATTTACATTAATAACATTAAAGGTTTGATTATTATAAGAAAATATAAAGGAAAATAATTGTTTACATTATCCTATATGTATGTATATGTATATGAAGCATTTTGTTTAGAGAATTACAAACTGAATATGGCTCGGAAGAACTTCAACTAGTTTCCTTGCACGTCGTCTACCTCCTTCAATAAATTCAGCTATATCATCCGGGTTTGCATGTATAGATGGTAGATATCGTGGATCCCAAATTACTTTTTCAAGGTTGATGGCATTTTGAATACAGTAAAAGGCCAACTGAAATTCTAACTATTCATGAACACTAAATGCTCCGAACCATTCTAGTTTGCGTAAATTAGGAAGGGTCGCTTTAGTAGCCTCCTTTGTCTCTAACCAATGCTACACATCAACTAAAGTGCAATTTTCTAATTCATCCCCCAACTCTGAATTCGCTGATTCGTTCTCCGACTCTGCATCTGCTAATTTTGTTATCCGACTCTGTATCTATTAATTCGTTCTCCGACTCTGCATCTGCTAATTCGTTCTCCGACTCTGCATCTGCTAATTCATTCTCCGATTGTGAATTTAATGATTCAGACTCTGTGTCTGAATTTGTTGAGTCGCTATATGAATCTATTGAGTAGCAATCCGTTGAGTCATTCTCTGAATCATATTTCACCTCCTTACAACCACAATGGGACCAAGGCCAAAATAACTGCAAGACCCCATAAAAAATGAATTATTTATGCTTTACAATTTAGGATATTTTACAAATGTGATACAGAGTATAAGACATGTTTTTAACACATAATTTAACAACAAAAACTAAGTTTCAATCACATACATGAAATCTAATTGTTTTAACCGATTTTACACAAATCAAGTACTCCATAATAGACTAGCTACAATTTAATTTACAAGTGATGACTTAAATCAATAGAAACTACATTAGGACAGGATTGACAGGTAAAAACCATCAATTCCATTCAACAAGGTATTAATTATAAATTAAATTTTCACATTACCACACCATTTCATTGAGTTTGTTATATACATTTAAAATCTTGCACGCGTATTAAGAGTTGATAGGGTTAATGAAATTCAATTTGTTTCAGTCCAATAGTGCACTTGTTTTCAGTACGTTTTCGTCAAGGAAAATTCAACCACGACTTTACAATAATAAATGTTTTAAATTAACAACACTAAGAATACGCTATAGAATTAAGTAGATCACACCATTTATAAACAAAAAATAAAACTTTGTAGAACAAGGAGAGTGATACCAATTTAATCTAATGGATAATTGGTAATAAAATCAATTATCCTGGCTCCCGCAAACCTAAGGAGCGCCAACTTTCTTTTTTTATCCGGGCTTTAGACCGGCAATGAATGACACAATAACAGAAAATGACACTCATAGACGGGAGCTAACAGGAGCAACTACAACAAAAAAGACACAACTACTAGAAGGGATGATCACAAACAAACTCACCTGTAGCTTAAATTCCAGCAATATAGGACATGCCTCTGCAATTTTCATCAACGGAAGAAGGATACTATGTGATTTGAGATCAACTTGCAACTCCAAGTATTTGACATTTGCGAAGGAAGGAACGACAAAATCTTGAATATTGATCTATTAATGATGATAATAGACAAAAAATCAAAATTAGTGTGAACAAAATTAAATTAAATAAAGCAATAATTATACGGAATAATACTAAATATGGTAATACTACTTTCATTTCATATACTCCTCCAGTTGTTTTTTTATGGATTAAAACATTTAGCAAGTAAAAAACACCACAGAGAATATTATATACAATAATTCAAATATATATATATGTGTGAACAGTGAAAAGTTAAAGTCAAATCGTTGCACATAATTAATACGGAGTATGAAATAGAGATAGTAATAGATAGATTATGTTTGTTAGGTACAAACCATGGTCATACAGAGGGAGAGCTTAGATAACTGCGCAGCAGGGAAGCGTCTGGTCCGCAAGAAAGGTGGAAGCAAAGATTTGTGACGACGATGACCCCAACGGAAACGTGCTTCAACAAGCGATGGAACATCAGCATATACCACATCTGATGACCTTTTACTACAAGTTGAGAATTCAAAAGATTGAAGACTCGTCGAATTTATATAAACTCCAGATAAGTTACTACAATCGTGTATTGCCAAGTACTTCAACTTGTTCAACGAGTTTTCAATTGTCACACTTGATAGAGATTGTGCAAGATCAATGTATAGCTTTTCTAAAGCAGGACATTGACGCAAAACATGTTGGAGTACCGATGTATCAATTCGAACACACATTAGACAAATCGATGTTAAGGAATTGTTTACACTGTCAAATAAGTTGGATGGCAAGGAGTAACAAGACAGTGTAAGAGGACTCTCAAATGGTACGCATGTAGCATAAGAAAAGTCTAGCTCGATGTTGTTAACTCTGTTAGCTATAGCGAAAGCGATCCACTTATTAATTTTAGCTGTATACCTCAAATCCAATGGAAGGCAAATTCGAAAATCATGAATCACTAGTATACTATGCTTGGTTGCTATAGCCTGATTGACCCAATTGATATATTTTTGTTTTTCGATGTCGAAATACTCGGGCTCCCTCATGAATGCATATTCTTTAATCATGTATTGTGATAAACCATGATGAATGTGGATCCTTGGCAAATAAGTCGACATTGATCTCCATCTTTTCGAAAGGATGTTGTTTCGTGTTGCGTCTTTGGTGTCAAGTTGGGATAAGATGTTGATGATGACATCGTCGGGTAAGTTGCTCAACATATCTTTGTTTTCCTTCAAACAAAAATTAACAAGCACAGTCGCAATCAGTTTAATTATATTATTAAGAGTTTTTTTTTACTAGGATAATGAAAGCATTAATAATTAGTCATACGGCATCATACTTAATTAATGTTTACGTACCTTCTCTTCAACTAAAGTAAGAGGCAAAGAATTTGACATTGCAAGTCGTCAAATCAAGCGCAATTCTGCAAGATTACAATACAACTTAATAACTTATATATTGCTCATAAACCAATTCCGTAAATCAAAATCAAAATCTAAAAACAATTTGCAATAACTTTTTTTTTTTAATCCAAAGTTAAAAATTGAATTGAATTCTTAACTTAAAAATAAGAAAATAAATATAAAAAAAAAAAAAATTGATCAAGTTAAGCTCTTAATTAATTACCTGATGATTGTGAAAGTGGCAGAGGTTGTGAAAGTTATTACGTGATTGTGAAAGTCGCAAGGGTTCTGAAAGTAAGAATAATCTAATAATCTCCTTTAGCATCGCTTCAGTGTGTGTATATATGTATAATTACACGGACTAAAAATTGATCAAATTTTTTTAGAAAAAAAACTTTCCAAATTAAAATGCATGGACATTTACATATGCACTTAAGGAAAACTTGTGAAAAATATATGTATACAAGATTAGCATGCAATAGTCCTCTGACAAAATATATTCACATGAGATCTTATTAAATTCATTAAATTGTTAATAGTTAATTTGGATAATTTTTTATCTATTGCTTGCTACCTAAATTCTATAGGATTCACAAATCCATTAAATTATTACTTCCTTCGTTCCTAAATGTTTGATACGTTTGGCATCTTGGTACGATTCATAAGATGAGAGAGTCTTCTAAATTGTTATTAATATATAAAATATAATATAGTCATATGACATCTTGTTTGATTCGTCTAAATGAGTACGTTATTTACAACTAATTATTATAATTTGTACATATACACAATAAAAGACATTTAAGGTCAAACAAATGCATCGGCATATGTGCAAGTCAAAACGTATGGAAACGGAGGGAGTAATGATTAATTTGGATAATTTTTTTTATCTTTTGCTTGTTTGGTTACCTAAATTCTATAGGATTCACACATTTATTAAATTATTAATAATTAATTTGTATAATTTTTTATCTATTGCTTGTTTGGATAATATATTTTTGTTTGGTAATGGGGAGTGTTGTTTGGCTGCCCTTAATTCATCACAATGTAGGAATTACAAGTTATTATGGTCAATTCCAAAGTTGTTTTTTGTCCTCATATCACACATGTAGATGTTGTCGATCACAAACCTATCAAAACATGAATCAGTAGTTTATTAGCAAGAGTCAATAACATCATTAAAAATTCTCTTTTAATTTATATATCCTATTTTTGCATTCTTAAGTATCTTAATAGGTAAGTTCTTATATGTGACAGAAAACACTATCGGTTGATGGTTCATTCCAAAAATAATTTATTATGTCGGGTTCCAAAAAATAAATATTGAGATTATTTAAGTGATCAAAAAGCGTCTGATGAATTAGGGTTACATGTACGAATAAAATAAGGTTATTTTTATGAATGATGAGGGTTATTTGTGTGTATAAATAAAAATTTTGCATATAAGTGAGAGTGATCAGTGATCACACATGACTTATTGACTTGCATATGAGGTATCCAAAAAGGGATATCTTATTGGTTTAGTCTTATATGCAACAGGCCGCATGGTTACCAAATGGTGCAACACCTCCAAAGTTTAGGGTTTTAGAGAAACCTAGCCACTGTCGGAGTTGCCGCCGCTGTTTCTCCCTCTCATTTGCGTTCTTCTTTCTTCTCTCTTTCTTCTTCCTCTTTTCTTCCTTTTTATGCGATTTCAACTTGCCAATTTGGGTTTGTGAATGAATCTAGCAACTACAACTTGATTCTTCACTTCAACTATATTGAAGGTTTGCTGTTTAATGTGATTTCAAAATATTTTAGCGTCTTAAATCTCTATTATTTAATTCAACTTTTTAACACAAATTCTTATTTTATTGTAGAATTAAGATTCTAATGGTATTAGATTTCTTATAAGTAACATTATTCTTGAATTTGTAAGTTTTATATTCATACTCCAAAAAAGTAACCTATATTATTAAAGTAAGCTAAGTAACCACTGTGTCTGCAATTAGAATATGTAATCGTCTTTATTCTGATAAGTAACCACAATGTTACTAACAAGTAACCTCAATACAATAACTAACTGTTAACCATAACGCTTCTAAAGTAACCACCATTGTTCATTACAAGTAACCATAGTATTACTAACTAGTAAATCATAATTATCCCTAAGTATAACCATAACTCGTTTAAAACATAACTATCATCGTTCAAATATGTAACCACGATTTTAATAACAAGTAACTTCAACTTAATATATAAGTAGTTAAGTAATCATCGTTGCTTAGTCAAGTAACTATCAATATTCAAATAAGTAACCATGTATAATACTATTAGTAATTAACATGAGTATTACTAATGATTTACCATCACTTTATTATTTAGTAACCATTACACTTTTAACTATTAACCACGAACTTTTAAAAAAGTAACTTATAAGTAAAACTCGATTTCAAATACTTAATTTATAATAAGGTTTATATTTGTAAAAAGTAACCATCACTAATTATTCAAATTTCAAATAACTAATTCATACAATTCAAATAATTAAAAACCATTGCAATTCACATAAGTAAAAAGTTGTTTAAATAAGTTTATAACATGAGTAACCATCATTGTTCAAATAAGTAACCATCATTATTCAAGTATGTAACCATTATTATTCCACCAAGTAACCATTGCAGTATGCAGTAAAATCCATAACAAAAAGACGATTTTCACATGCATGGTTGCACCATTATTTGACGGTGCAACCTGCTGCACAGAAGACACGCCCTATCTTATTAGCAAGAGTTGATCGAAAGACTTATAACTTGAAAATTCATAATTCAAGTAATTTTAATTTGTGACAAAAATACAATCAACAACTCTTAATAGAAGTAACACAATTAGCACTTAATGTTTCATTTAGGGGTCTCAATTCGGGTTGACAGTACAGGTTAGGATTGATCAAATCAGGTTCGGAACATTTCAATTTAGGTCTACCTTAGTTGGTTTGTCCACTTAGTTCAATCTAATTTAATTCATGTCATATCGCGAGCAAGTCAAAACAATTTGCTCTTAATTAGATTGGGAACAATTTAGTTCAGGGTCAAGCCATTTTGGTCAAAACAACTTTAATTCAATCTAAAACGGATCAAGTAAAACCAAATTGGAAAGATGTTGCGGTCTTTTTTAGGTTATGTTCGGATTACTTCAGATTCTCGTGGAGACTTTCGTCTATTGATAAGCTAATATTTGACATGTATTTTACCCCGATCCCGATTGATTTTTAGCTCTAATACGGCTCTTTTGAGCCATTTCTACTAACTTTTGCTATTTCGAGTGTTTGTTGTGCTTTTTCTAAGATTTTATAGGAATCGATAATTTATCGTTGTTTTCCAAGGCTTTTGAACCACTTGAAGAAGTTAGAGATGAGTTGAAGTCATTTGGGAAGCTTTACTAAGGATTAGGAGTGTAAATGAAGAATTAACGAAGTAATTAAGGAAGAACGAGCCAAGAAATCGAGAAACGAGCCAAGCAGGTTGTTCGCCCGGGTCGAAGCTAACCGCCGGTGTGGGGGTTGCTCGCCCGGACCCCTCCAGGCGGGCCGCTCCCAGAGGCTTTTTCACGCGTTTTCTTCTTGTTAGGCCTTAATTAGTATATAATACTTTTGTACTCCAAAAATCTGAATTACGTCTTTAATTATTCACAAACCCTAGTTTAGGCAAAAATTCTCTCTATGTGTGGAATACTTTTCAATCATTCAATTCAATAATATTCAGGTTTCATTCAATCTTAATTATTGTTCTTTATTTATGTTTCTTTTTAGCTTTAATTTATGCTTTTAGTTTTATTAGTTTCATGCTTAGATTTAGTTTCTTGATTATTGTTAATTTGTTTAGTTTAATCATGTTTAGGATTTTAATTTCTATTATTGATTTAGTTTTTGTGTTTTTAATTATGAGTGAGTAGTTCCCTTTCTAGGACTAGAGGATCTATGGATTGATTTTGATGTTTGGCTCATAATTGTTGGTTTTGGCTATAATGTTCTTGAATTCCTGTTGTCAACTTTTATTGTTTTCAGTTAAATACTGGTCAGGTTTAATTGTTAGTTTGATATTGTTGATATCGATACCGAGAGGTAAGATTACCAAAATTAGATCATAGGGACAATATGCAAAATGAGTCTAAGTGAGCGAGAGCCGTTAGAAGAGTTTTGAAGGAGACTAGATTTGAGAGAATTAGTGAACCTTAATTCAAGGAAATTGATAATTTGTTAATCAATTGTGTGCAATTCATTTGTTAAACTATGGTGAACCGATGTCCTAGGCTTAATTATAAATTGATTCCCTTAATCGATTCAATCCTAGTACTAGTACTAGTTAACTTTTTAGTCATATCTCAATATTCAAAGGCCCTTTATACGGTTTAAGCTTTTTAGAACTAATAGATTTAATTGCTTCCCTGTGGATTCGATCCCTACTTCTCTAGCTATATTAATTAGTGTTGTTTGGTTTATTTTTAATAGGTGTGCGATAGCCTCATCATCTATTTAAATGAAATGAAAACTATTTGATGAACATCTATCCTTATGATGAACCCTAAGATATATTTAGATTGAACACATTGTCTTAGTACTTGCTCATATTATCCATTGGTTTGATTAACCTAGACAAAATCATAGTACAACAATATAATACGAGTATTATATACAAACTCATAATTTGTTTTCCTAAAGTTAATTTAAATCACAATGAAGGGAATTAGGCAAATAAGTGGGATTTGATGTAGTTGAACATGCAAATAGTTGAATTGCTTAGTTAATAAATTTGAAATCTTCCACATTTAATGTTACATTAATTCCAATATGCAATATAATGTGTCACTTTTATCAATTTTGAAAGGAAATTATTAAGTTTTAAATTAATACTAGTACAAGACAAAATAAAATTTATTTTCATGCATATATGATCAAGCTTTGGGTCACTTCAGTTCAGTTCAGTTCAAGTTGCGTTAGGTCAATGATCAAACATGTTGTTAAATATTCGGTTTTCAGTTCGAGTTATTTTCAATTAGGTCTAGTTTAGGGATGGCAATGGATCTTAGACCCGCCCCTCATCTGTGGACCCCAGATTCGATTTCACGGACATGGGTCTTAAAATTTTGGTCCCAACGGATCCGGGTCAGATATAGATTCTTCCTATTAAAAAAAACGGATCTAGATATGGATCTAGTATGTTGATAAGTTAATATTTTATATGTATTTTATCCCCGATCCCGGTTGATTCTTAGCTCTAATACGGCTCTTTTGAGCCATTTCTACTAACTTTTGCTATTTCGAGTGTTTGTTGTGCTTTTTATTAGATTTTTCAGGAATCGATGATTTATCGTTGTTTTCCGAGCCTTTTGAAGCACTTGAAGAAGTTAGTGAAGAGTTGAAGTCATTTGGGAAGCTAAACTGAAGACTAGAAGTGCTAAAACGAAGAATTAAAGAGGCAATTAAGGAAGAACGAGCAAAAATCGAGAAACGAAGCAAATTAGGCTACCCGCCCGGGTCGAGGCTGTGTGCCCGGGTGAGGGCTGCACGCCCGGGTAGCCCGGACGGGTGGCTCTGAAGGCCCAAAATCACGCGTTTTCCTTGTTTAGCCTAAGTACTTAAGTGTTTTTCCTCCTAATTAGTCATGGACGCCTTTTTAGATTTTGGAAATCCTAGTTTACTCTAAAATTCTCTCAAAGTGTAAAATTCTATTCAATCATTCAATCAATAATATTCAGGTTCTATTTTATTCTCAATTCTTGTTTTCAGTTATGTTTATTATTATTTTTAATTTATGTTCTTAATTTTCATAGTTTTATGTTTAGATTTAATTTTCTTGATTATTGTTAGTTTTGTTTAGTTTAATCATGTTTATTATCTTAATTACTTTTCATTAGTAGAAAAATTGGATTTTGCTGCGCCACATTTGCTGCGGTTCTTTGACATTTTTAAAGAACCGCAGCAAATAGTTGTTGATGATACATAAGAAAAATATTTTGCTGCGGTTGATTTATTTGCTGCGGTTCTTTTTATTATTTGCTGCGGTTATAACCGCAGCAAATAAATCAGCCCAAAAAAAATCGTTCAAGCCCAGCCCAAACGAAAGGGCTATAAATACACAAACCCTCCACTTTCCCACCTAACCCTAATTCCCTTCATTCTCCCTCATTTTTCTTTCCCCTTCTTTCTGATCTTTCTCCCTCTCAATCTCTCTAACCCAAACTCCCTCTCTCATTCTCGCATCTCAATCTAGGGTTTTCTACGCTTCGTAGTCTCCATATCCCTCTCCCCACACACAGTTTCCTTCTCTCTCCTCCGTTTTCTCTCTCACTTTCTTTCTCCTCCATAACCATGGCTGCTGTTGAAGCTCCAGTTCCCATTCCAGTTAAAGCTATTGTTGATCCGTTGCAAAACGAAGTCAAGCTTTTCACCAGATGGAGTTTCGAAGATGTTACTGTAAGTATTTGTTGTTTTTCTCTTTAATTAGGTTTTTGTTTTCATGATTTTTTGATGATTATTGTTTGTTCATATGATTTTAATTAGGTTTTTGTTTTTATTGTTTGTTCAGAACAAAATTATTGTTTTGTTTCAAAAAAAATTAGAGATCTTTTGAACTTTGATTATTAGTCGCCTTTTAGTACAGTATCATCTTAATTAATAGTTTGATTTATTGTTACTCGTCTTCTTTTCTCTCCTTCTTTTTGTTTTATTTTTCAGTATTAATTTTTATTTTGTGTTTTAATTTTTGTGTTCTGATTTTGTGGGTTTTGGAGGCGATTTTTGGTGGCTTTTGGAGGCGATTTTTATCATATATTTTGGTTTACATGGTGAGAGTTTTGAGCGGAAAAGGGAGAAGCCGGATGTGGCAGTTGCTCATCATCATCATCGTCATCATCCGGCGAGTGAGACGGTGCTGAAGGCAGTGGAAGGAGAACAGGTTGCTACTGGTTGGCCTTCTTGGCTTGCTACGGTTGCTGGCGAGGCGATTAAAGGATGGGTGCCTAGGAGAGCTGATTCTTTTGAGAAGCTTGATAAAGTATGATATTATGTTTTTTTTTTGTTTTTCTTTATTTTAATGTTTTTGTTGTATTTTAATTGTCGGTTGATTTTTGTAGTTGAATTACTGAAGACTAATTTGGGTGCATTGCATTGAATTGTAAATTGGAATTTTATTGGAAATTGGATTAGTGTTAGTGTTCAGTTGTAGTTATTTTAGTGTGTGTTACGAATTTTTAAGAGACAGTAGTTTTGTGTGAGATGAGGAAATTAGAGTGGATGTATATTGGATAATGTTTCTTTCGAGTTTCCGCTTGATCTTTTGATTACTTTTATGGGTTTAGACAATGGAGAATGGGTCAGAGGAATTAAAAAAAAAACTATGGTGGAAAAAAAAATCTGAACATTATGAACTATGATTCATTAGAAATATTCAAATATTTGTGTTGAATTTTGACTTTGAGAGGATATTTTAAGTTACCTTTAAGTCAATAGTAAGCCTACTACTTTTAGTGATCTTTCGAACACTACTTCACTATCTAATGATGATATTTTGTCTAATGGTGATCTTTAGGAACTCTCTTATCTGCACGAATTCTGCTTTATAGCCTGTAAGAGGTTCTTTGTTGCTTTGAAAGGTTTCGATCAAGGTCTATGCTTTGTTTCCTAGTGATGTATTGACTTCTGAGGTTAGCTTTGCTTTGTTTTCTTTTGGTTTCTATTTTTATCATATATTTTGGTGTTGATTTTGTTGTTTTTGTATGTTGTTTTGGTTGTTTGTTTTGTGTTTGGCTGGTTGTTTGTTTTTGGTTGTGGTTGTGGTGGTTTTGGGTTTGGTGGTTTGTTTTTGTTTGTGGTTGTGATTTTCTAGCTTTTGTTGTGGGTGTGTGCTGGTTGTTTGTGTGTGGTTGTAAGTGAATGAGTGTGAGTGGGTTAGTGAGTGAGGGACTGACTGTGAGCGTGAGACTATGACTGAGTGTGTGTGTGAGGACTGATTTGTTGTTGATTTATTGGCTGAGTGAGTTAGGTTGTTGTTTGGACTGCTGTTGCTCTATTGTTATTCATCTTTACAACTCTCTACTTTCTCCATATATTAATTATAACTTATGTTGATCTTAAGCTGGGCAATTAGTAAGGATTAGAGAATGATGGATGAATTGATGAGGGTGATTAGGAAAGAGAAGAAGAAATAAATGTTGTCGTTGTAAGTTTGTAGGGTGGTTATGTACTAATGAGAAGAAGAATTATGGCCTTTCTCTTCAGTCATGCCTTTCCTTTCCTACACCTGTTCTGTTTGTGTTCGTGTTTGTGTTTGTGTCTCAGTAAGGACCTACTTCATGGATGCATGTGTTTGGAACTTTTATAGGCAGTTTATCCTGCTTGACCTTGTGTTTGTGATTCATTTACATTTCTGCAGACATGGTGAAAAACAAGGTTTCTTGCCTTCTGATCCTTCTTACTTGATTCCCTTATGGTCAGACAATTGCATCTCTTATGGTGATGCAATTGTTGAATGATGATCGAGTCCCTTATAGTCCCTTATAGTCAATTATTTCCAAATGATGAAGGGACTCAAGTGATGACCATGGTCAACATCATTGAGGTTTGAGTTGCTCCAGGCTTAAAAACCTGTTGAAGTAGCCTAACTCGAATGGTGGGTGATCGTAACCACTTCCCTGATGGAGATTATGTCAGCAAAACATAAATATATAAAGTCTATTGCTGTGTTGTTGTGGCTGCGGTTGTGTTCTTGTGGCTATTGCTGTGATGTTGGTTGAATGATGAATATATGAATGCTTGTGAATGAATTTTGCTTGTTTATATATGAGTTATGAATGAGAACACTATATAAAATAAATGATTGAATGAGACTACTATATATATAAATGATTGAACAAAAGAATGGTTGAATGAGTAATGGATGCTGGAATGAGATATTTAGATGAGATTGAGCTTATGATTGATTTTATGAATGGTAATGCTTGAATGAATGAATAAGAATAGGAATGGTTGAATGAATGTATAGATATGGTTGAATAGAAGTGTATTTTTTTGTGATAGAAGTGTAATTCAATTGAAAATAATTGATTCTATGTATGTATAACATTTCAGCTTCTAATTTTGCTTTAAATTGCAAAAAAAAAAAAAAAAAAAAAAAAAATTTATTTTCTTGGGTACTTATTTGCTGCGGTTATTCACAAAACCGCAGCAAATAAGTGTTTTTTTTGGTGGGAAACTGCACTATTTGCTGCGGTTTTACAAAGAACCGCAGCAAATAATCCTGTTTCCCTCCAGTTTCTGGTGTGTTATTTGCTGCGGTTACCTGAATAATTGCAGCAAATAACCCAATTTTTTGCTGCGGTTAAACTGCAGCAAATAAAATTTCATCATTTGCTGCTGCTATAAGTGCTGCGGTTCAAAACCGCAGCAAATATCCGGGAAAAAACCGCAGCAAAATGCATTTTTTGTACTAGTGTTTCTTGTTTTAGTTTCTGTTTCTTTAATTATGAGTGAGTAGTTCCTCTTCTAGGACTAGGGGATCCATGGACTATATTGTGATGTTTTGCTCTTAATTATTAGTTTAACTATTAATTTGCTTGAATTCTTATTGTCAATTACTATTCTTTCAATTAAATACTGGCCAGGTTTAGTTGTTCGTTTTGATATTGTTGAAATTGATGCCGAGAGGTAAGATTACCACAATTAGATCATAAGGACAATAGGCAAAACGAGTCTAAGTGAGCGAGAGCCATTAGAGGAGTTTTGAAGGGGACTAGATTCGAGAGAATTAGTGGACCTTAATTCAAGGAAATTGATAATATAATTGATTATTTGTGTGCAAATTCACTGGTTAATTTGTGGTGAACCGATGTCCTAGGCTTAGTCATTAATTAATTTCCTTAATCAATTTAGCTCTAATTCTAGTTAATTTCTTAGTCACAATCGTCACTCAAAGGCCCTTTACACGGTTTAGACTTTTTAGAACTAATAGGTTTAATTGCTTCCCTGTGGATTCGATCCCTACTTCCCTAGCTATATTAGTTAGAGTGGTTAGGTTTATTTTTGATAGGTGTGCGATCGCCTCATCAAATTTTGGCGCCGTTGCTGGGGAGGCAATTTTTAATTCTATTAGTCGGGTTTATACTGTTTTTCTTTTTATTTATCTTAGTTTCAAAGAACTTTTTGGTTCTTTGAGGCGGTTTCTCATCTTTACCCGGAGTTACATATTGTGCAGGTTTATAGGTTTATGCAAACCGACCACGAGCCTGACACTTTCATTTTCCCTAAGCCCGAGCGAGTATTTTTGAAGCGGTTGAGACGTAGCAGACGCCGAATATTTCTTCCTCGATCCGTGGAGGGAACTGTTTCTGATTTGTCTCAGTTTTTCGAGTTCACTTTCAACCCGTTGTTTGAAGGTTATTTAGAGGTCGAAATGGTTGCCGAAGGAGAAGGACAGGGTAGAGGACCACCACCTCCACCACCGCCACCTGCGGCCCGTTCATTGAGAGACTATTCCTTGCCTAGTACGGAGTCTATGGCTGGAGGTTATTCAGTACACGATACTGATGTGCTAACTTTGAACTGAAACCGGCTCTTGTGAATATGGTTGAACGAAATCAATTTTCAGGGACATTGAAGGAGGATCCGAATTTACACTTACAAAATTTCCTTCAATACTGTGATACTATCAAGAAATGAACGTTTCTAAGGACTACAGTAGAAGGAGAATGTTCCCATTTTCATGGAAGGACAAGGCTAGAACCTGGTTGAATGATCTTAATATGGCCACAATTAATTGTTGGGAGGACTTGGCTCTTGCTTTTCAGAGGAAGTACTATCCACCACAGAGAACAGCTTTATTAGGGAGTCAAATTACTAACTTTAATCAGGAGACTGATGAGTCACTTTATGATGCTTGGGAACGGTTTAAGGAGTTGTTGAGAATGTGTCCTCATCACGGGCTTGAGAAATGGTTTCTGGTTCAGTCATTCTACAATGGGTTGGGTAATGAGAGTAGAGCTTTATTAGATTCTGCTGCTAATGGTCGATTCATGAACCAGGAGGTTAATGCTGCATATGAACTGATTGACGAAATAG
>PYUH01000430.1:186839-241614 GCA_016808085.1 Suaeda aralocaspica | reverse complement strand
AACTGATTGATGAAATAGCCACTCATAATTCACAATTTGGTAACCTTAGAGGGCATTCCAAAAAGGGTGGAAAACATGTAGTTGATGATAAGTATGAGAGTCTAGCTGCACAGATCAATGCTATAAGTCAGAAGCTTGATAAGATTGGTACTACATCTCCTCCACCATCACCTGTAGCTGCACTTTCGGGATGTATTGATCCTTTCTGTGATTCCTGTGGTTCGTTCGGTCATAGTTCCCAGTCAGTACCAGTTCAGTAGAGCAAGTGTGTTGCCTTTCAAGCCTATAAGAATAACCCATATTCCAATACATATAATCCAGGCTGGAAGGATCACCCATACTTTTCCTACAAGAATAACAGCAATGTACAGAATCCTCAGCAAGCTATATCACCTCGGCAGGCACCATAGCAGATGTAGAGATATGTACCACCACACCCACCAGGTTTCAGCAGGCCACAAATATCAGCACCACCATTGCCAGTTCAACCAATTGGACAAATTTCAGAGCTGAAAAATATGATGTTGCAGATGCAGAAAAATATGGAGGCAATGCAGGCTCACAACAAGCACCTGGAGACCCAGATAGCTCAGATTGCACAATCAACTGCTCAAAGGCAACCAGGCCACCTTCCATCACAACCTACACCTCCAGTATCACAGGCATCACAGAATCCCCCGAGGGACCATGTCAATGCCATTACTTTGAGGAATGGAACTGCTTATGAGGGCCCAAAAATGCCTATTGATGATATTAATTCTGATGTTGCAGGTGGAGCTAAGAAGACCAGTGATGTGGTGATTGAAGATTTGGAGACAGTTCCAGCTAAGGAAACTGAAGCACCTAAGGAGAAGGTAGATGACACATCGATTGATACGATCCCGAGGTCACAGGTTAGGTTGCCCTTTCCGAACAGGGTGACCAGGAGTAAGAATGATAATCATTTCAGTAAATTTTTAGATATTGTGAAGAATTTGCAGGTTACTGTTCCATTTACTGATTTGATAACCCAAATTCCTACTTATACTAAATTTTTGAAAGATATTTTAAGCAGGAAACGTGAGTTGAATGTGGTGGAGACCGTAGCACTTACGGAGGAGTGCAGTGCCATATTGCAAAATAAGTCACCACCGAAACTAAAGGACCCGGGAAGTTTTTCTATTCCTTGTAATATTGGCCCACTGTTCATTGATAAAGCTTTATGTGATTTAGGGGCTAGTGTTAGTGTCATGCCTTTATCTATTTGTAAAAAACTTGATATGGGTGCTTTAAAGGTTACTAACATCACTTTGCAGATGGCAGATAGGATAGTGAAATACCCTAAAGGTATTTTAGAGGATGTCCCGGTGAGAGTCGGGAAATTTTTTATTCCTGTTGATTTTGTTGTGTTAGATATGGATGAGGATGCTCATATCCCAATTATACTTGGTAGACCTTTCTTACACACTACAGGTGCTGTTATTGATGTCAAAAATGGAAATTTGACTCTTTCTGTAGGAGATGATAAAGTCACCTTCAATCTTAATGCTGCATTGAAAAATCCTATAATAGAACAATCATGTTATGCAATTTATACTCTTAATGAAATTGTTCTTAATGACTTGCCTCGGTCCCCTAAAAAGGATCTTCTAGAGGCTCCTGTGTGTTTGGATACTGTTGCAGGTGACGAAAATGGTGTTACTAACAAGCTATGTCAGGATCAAAAGAAAAAGAAATCCCGTCCCAAGAAACGTCGGAAACCTCGAAAACAATCTTCTCATGCTTGTAATATGAATACGAAAAATGATGAGATTTTTAACAAGGAACGTGAAGCATTTGAGCAACCAACAATTCCTAATTGCTTTGATTATTTAACTAAATGTGGTTCACGTTCACTCTTCGATCCTCCATGAGCTATGAGGTAACATGGTCAAGCTAATGACCTTAAACAAGCGCTTTGCGGGAGGCAACCCGTAGTTAGTTTAGTTTTTAGCAGTTTTTTTCATTTTTATTTTCTTAGTTTAGTAGGGACTCTAGCTCATTTCTTAGTATTGGTAAGGGGAGAGTGAGGTACTAATGAATTCTTCAAGTGTTTCGGTGTATTACAGGTGAAATTTAGGTGAAAAGAAGAAAAAAGGACGAAAAAAGCTCAAAGTAGCCATTCGCCCGGGTGACCCGGGCGAACAACACTACCCCGGGCGAAAATCCTTCGTCCCGGGCGCGCAACCCTGTTTCCCACACTTAGTTTTTTTTCCAGTTTTTCAAAATTTTCACCCCCTTAGCACGCGGCCCGGGCGAATAGACTGTTCGCGGCAGATTCAAAAGGTCAATTTTAAACAGCCATAACTTTTTCTCCAGGACGTCCCAGGAGGCGTACGACCTATCGTTGGAAAGCTCTTTGATTCTACTTTCCAATGAAACAAGAATCACGTTAATTCAAGTTATATTTTGTGAGACATGGTCGAAACAATGAGAGGTGGTCAAATTTCAATCCGTGTATGCTATATGCAATACCATCTAACACTCACGCCTCTTTCTTATCCTTGCATAACTTCATTCTCTCACCCATATACATCATATTACACCCCCAAACTCCCTAAACCCCTCCACCATCTCTCTTATCTCTCGCCTTACTTCCTTCAGCATGAGGGCATTGCTGAGTTCGGCTTGGGGGAGGTAATTTTATTGCTTTCTAGTGTAGTTTTATTGCTTTATTAGGATAGTCATATGGTTTGTACTACTTGTTAGAAGTAGGAGTTTACATATGACCAAAAAATGTACTGCTTTCATAGTTTAGATTTCTTTTTGCTTTTGTTAGTTAACTTTAGTTGATTGTTTGATTGATTGGTTTGATGAAACTTTGTGAATGGTGACTTCCCTGTGCCCCGCATTTTTATTTAAAAATGTTTTTGATTGATTTGGGCATGTGATGAGTTTTGTTTTGGGAATTGCCAACTTGGACTTGAACTTGACTTAGCTTGAAACGATTACTAATCTTGCCATTATAACCATGTGTAGAGTAGAGGCTTGAACTGTGTTAACGGGAGGATTTGAGCCTCATACATTTTTCTATGCTTATTTTCTTTCATGTGTGCTTAGTTCCTGGTGCTTGTATGATCCATGTTTTGGCTTTTGACTCTAGTAGCTTGGCTTTGATATGTTACATGCTGCGAATGATAAAAGGCATTCATTTCTTTTAGGAGCTTTCAGATTTTAGGCATTCCTTCACAAAATTTCCCTTGGTCCTTATTTTGAGCTTTTACCCTTCATTTGCATTTTAGCCACATTACAACCCTATTTGGCCTTGTTCTAATCATTTGATATTTGCCCAAGCTTGGCTTGGGGGAGTTGAGGAGTTGTTTTGTTGTTGTGTTGCAATTGATTGGAGGTTTTGGAGGATTGGAAATTTGTGAAAAGGTTGTTATTAAAGTTTTATAATAGATCTCACATTAAGGCTCTGCATACCAATGTCTAGGTTAGTTTAACGAAGAGTTAAAATGTTATACATCTTTTATTTAGCCTAGATATGTATGTGTGATGATTTTGTCCTTGACATGTCGTTAAAAGTCGTGAGTCTAAGTTGAAAAAAATCTTGAAAGTTAAAAGAGAAAGAAAAAAAGAAATGAAAATTGAAAAAAAAAAGAAAAAAAAAGAGAAATTGAAAAGATGTTGAAAAAGAGAAGACTTGTGATATTTGGAGCATTTGAAATGTAAGTTTTAATGGTGTGATGTGATCCCATGTGAATTGGCTTGATGTTGGAGTTGATGTTGGAGATGTTGATTTTGGTTTCTAATTGCTACATGCGTATAACCCGCATTTTCCACCACATTATCCCAAATTCTATCCTACCCATCACCCTAGCCACGTTACAAGCTCATAAAGACCTTTTTGATCAGCGTGTGCATATTTTTAGTTTTTGTGAATTGAGTCAATTGCCAAAGCTAGAGAGTATTACTTGCATTTCGAGTCGACATTCATACTAGGATTGAGTGATTACCTTTAAACACTTGCATGAGGTGTGAGATGTGGGTTTGGGTTCTCAAATTTTGCATTCAAACACTTATTGCATTTGCATTTTTTCGGGATTAAGGGTGAGCTTCATTATCTATGCTCAATTTTATGTGTGGAGCGACACCGAGTGAGCTACTCTAGTCATCGACTTCTATTTCTTACATGGTTGGCTTATTGATTTTGATTTGAGTGGATGGCGGTCAAGGGATTTTGATAGGTTGGTTGAGGATCTTGCATACTCGGAATTGCTTGAGTTAGTCTTGTTTTACAAAGTTAAAGGGGTGAAGTCATATGTGATATCCAGATCCGATCCGTTTATCCATACACTCTTTTTTTTTAAAATATCTATATTTTTATAAAAATATACGTGAAATAAATATTATGGAGTACATCAGACGATCTTACCTCAATACCTAAAACTTAAATTATTATTATTATTTCGTTTGCTTAATTGTATCTCTTTGAATTATTATTTGAAACTTGAAAGAGCTTGTAATTGCATTTGAACTTGTAATATTATATGTTTGGATTGATTTTATTTGTTGAATTTGACTTAAGATATTAAGTATAACACTTGAATGTCCTTGTAGAAGTAACTATGAAAATTAATTTGTTGAATTTTTGGAAATTTTTACTAAAACTAGTAGGATCCAATTTAGGCCCGTTTTGGACCCAGATCCGTAGGATCCAGCAGATTTGGATAAGGATCCTTCCTTTACATGCCCAGCGGATCTGAGACGGATATGAATCCACATCAGAAAAATGGATATGGATCTGGATCTGGATCTATCTGGACATTGTCCAGATTCGACCCATTGCCATCCCTAATCTAGTTCTTTTGAACTTATTTTCAGTTCAGTTAAGTTCAGTCCATTTAATTTTGTTTTTATTTTTTATTTTTCATTTTCATTTTCATTCTCATTTTTATTTTTAATCTTTATTTTTTAATGTTATATTTTAATTTTAATTTTAATTTTATTTTAAATTAAATTTTTTATTTTAAATTTTTATTATATATTTATATTTTATTTTAAAATTTTAATTTAATTTTGATTTTAATTTTTAACTTTGTTAATTATTTTAAAAATAAAAATGTTATTTTAGATAATAAAATCTAAAATTTAAAATTAAATTTACAATTTAACATTTAAAATTAAGATAAAAAATACATATATAATTATGAAATAATAAAATAAAAATTAAGTTCAGTTCAGTTTAGTGCCTTTCAGTTCATTGAAGGGCAATTCGGTCAGAATAAGCTCAAAAAAACATGGCCTTAAGCTTCAAATCAGTTCAACTCACCGGATTAGCGGTCAACTACAATTTAGATCACTTTTCGTTCAAGTTATTTTTAGGTTGCTTTCAGTTCGGGTTTTTTAGTTCCACTCAAAGACAATTTAGTTAATTTGACAGGTTGTAACACAAACTAAAACTCTTAACTTACCTTTGTTTCATTGAAGATAAAAATACATCGCATGAAAACAAAGGAACAACCAACTAAGGGCCTGTTCATATTTATATAAAACAATTGAAATGAAATGAACAGAAACCAGTTAGGTTGGAGTTAAATTGATATGAAGACAACAACTAGAATGAATTGTTTATGAAAGAAGAAAGTTAGAACCTTACAGTTTTAAGCTTATTATGATTGAACTGAAAGGCACTGAACTGAACTTATTATTTTTATATGTTAATTCCTATTTATTTATTTTTAATTTTTAACTTATTTTATGTTTTTAATTTAATTTTTAGTTTAATTTTTTCTAATACTTTTAATTTTAAAAAATGAAATATAAAAAACAAAATTAAAAGAAAAATAAAATAAGAGAACTTAACTAAAACATACTAAACTGAAGCAAACCGGAAATAAGCTCAAAAGAAACAAAATAGTATAGAAACTGAACGGAACTAATTGGAGTAAAATTTAAGTCAACTAAAATTAATGTCAAATGAACATGCCCTAAGGATAAAAGTAATTTTGATGTATCAATCATCAAATATACTACTACACAGTATCTTAAATTTTTTTAGAAGTATAAAGAAGCTTATCGTGAAATGACTAAATTGCCCCCAGGGTGCTTACATATATAGCAAAGCAACTCTTTCCATTTTAAATTTCATATCTCAGTATCTCACACACTTCTAGCGCCAAAAAGATATTTTAGCATGATGAAGACGAAGAAGAACATGAAGAAGATGAATGCTGCAAAGTTAAATGAGGTATTTCTTCTAATTACGCTTCAATTTAAGTAACTATTTCACATTTTCTTATTGATTTTAATTTTTTTCATTTGGAAGATGAAGAAGGTGGAAATTCCTGCAAATCAACGAAGATTCAATGTGATTCAAATTTTCATATTGATTTTTGATTTTGATTTTTCGTTTTTTCTTTTTTCTTTTTCTTGCAAATTCAAATTTTGGAAGATGAAGAAGGTGAACAAATCTGGAAATTGTTGCAACTCAACTAAGGTTCAATGTCATTCTGATGAGGTATATGCGTATTAAACTATTAATTACGTTCTAATTAAGTAACTGATTCGCATAATCACATTTTCGAACTTATTTGTGATTTCTTTTGTTTGTTTGTTTGTGAATTTAAATTTTTGAAGATGAAAAAGATGAACAATTCTGGAAATTCTTGCATTCAATGTGATTCAGATAAGGTAATCTTTTAATTTCGTTCGTTTTCAATTAATTAATTCTAAATTTTGAACTGAATTTTGATTTTCTTATTTTAATTGCGAATAAAAGTATTTGACGATGAATAATTTGAAAGAATCTTGAAATTCTTTCGCATGAGTAACAGAAGTACATTCTTTCAGATTTTTTGTTGATTTTGAATGCTTTGATGAAGATGATTAGTTGAAGTCGGAGACTTGGAGAAATTGGATTTTGCGGCTTAATTTTGCTATTAATCACTTCTGATCCAATACTTTTTTAGGCGTTGATAAAAAAAATGGCTCTAATCCTCACTGCAAATTCTTGTCCTGCGACACTGAACTTACTAACTACTATGGTAATGCTAGTCCTAATTAGCTACTACTAGTCTTAATTAGTGTTATTTCTTTGTGATTTTTTTTTCTTTTTTTTTTTTTTTTAAATCAACATTTTCCTCGGTTTATGTTAGGTTGTAGCTGAAATCTACAAGATTACTGCTAAACGATCTACTTGTCTGATAAGTACTTTCAGTGAGGTTGAATGGTTATGTATATCTTACAATAGCCTGATTTTCCTATTTTCATCAGTTTGAAATATATAATGTGAATTGTGAATTATTTAGCTGGCTAACTTATAGGAGACCATTGATGAATGTTGAATGATAGTAGGAGCCTCAAAGGGCAAATTTAAAAGCTTTTTCGATTGTTGAAATATGGAACTAGAAAATTAATATTCCCATGTTGTTACAATCATTTACGAGTAAGCATTACATGAGGTTCCTCTGGTAGCAAACACATAAATTCCTCTCCCTTGGATTGCGCTCAACGCGAAACTGACAATAGGCATGGAGAAGCTTTCTGCACTCAATCAAAAGATTATGATATATGTCATTAGGCACATTTTTGATCACAAATATTAGCCGCTGCTTCAGATGAATATGTACTGATTAAGACCTGTCCTTGTAGTTTCTAAATTCCCATATGAACCTGCTTTTGTAGCTAAAAACGCTGCAGTGAGTATGTCAGAGCAAAGCTTTCTTTTTAAAACCAAAGATCCATGATTCGAAGTGATATCTAGCTACTCCTACTCTGCAGTACCTCCACTAGCCTTGTTTCTGCCCACATGGGATGCATCGACATCAATCTGAAAAGTGTGAATAGGAGGTGGACACCATCTAGTAGCTTAAATCTCACTACTTGTCACACAAATGGGTTAGCAGTATGATATTCTCGAGCTAAATTGACACACTTTTTATTAATTGATACCATGGTGGCTGGGATGTTCTTTTTAGCTATAGCGAGACCATTCTTGTTCTTCCCTATCTCATAACACACAAATACACAATAGAAAACAGAACATTCTAAGGCATAGTGTTCAACAGTACATGTTGTCAGTCTTTAGATTCATGGCCAACCATTCATAGAAGGTTAATGCTATGACCAAGGGCCCTAAAAGAGTCTCCCACAATAATCATATATTATAATCTCTATATTCATTAACTTCATTGCATATATCACCGGCGGAGTGCTGGGGGTAGGAAGAATGGTCCTGATGGCAAGTGTCTTGTTGTGGGAGTTTACAAGCCTTTCTATACTTTACAGCTTATATTCTTTGCCTCACATTTCTCTTTTAGGATGAAGTTTCCAAACACATTGAAGAGTGGAAGAACTTTATGCTTGAGAGGGAAGACTGCTTGAAAAAAGCTGAACTCAAGTTTAAGAAGGAACATGCTGAAAGGATGGCAAAGCCAAATATTGTAGTTGAACCAGTCCGCAAAGAAATTGCAAGGGAAAGGGTGACGCTACGTCTGGTGCTGCATTACTTGCAACGCATGTTGTTGGCCTGAAAATGTGTATGGAATCTATGGATAGACTTCAGAATGTGAACATGAGTAGTTTCGTATGAGTTTGTTATGGAGATGTAAGTGATGATAAGGAAAATGCTGGAANAATGTAGAGGATGATCCTTCAACCTATGATGAGGCAATGAGGTCTCAAGATGCTCCATTTTGGAAAGAAGCAATTAATGATGAGATGGACTCAATCTTGGGAAATAATACTTGGATTTTAGCCGATTTACCTCCGAAGTGTAAGCCAATCGGATGCAAATGGATCTTCAAAAAGAAAATGAAGATTGATGGAACTATTGATAAGTTCAAAGCCGGCGTGTGGTCAAGCAGGGTTTACTCAAAAACCGGGTATCGATTACTTTGATACATATGCACCCGTTGCAAGAATCTCCACTATAAGGTTACTAATAGCCCTTGCGGCAGTTCGTAATCTTGTGAATCAATGGATGTTAAGACAAGCGTTCTTGAATGGAGAATTAGAAGAAGAGGTTTACATGAAGCAACCGGAAGGCTTTGTCATTGAGACAAGAACATAAAGTTTGCAAACTAGTTAAGTCTTTATATGGGCTAAAGCAGACACCAAAACAGTGGCATCAAAAGTTTGATGAGGTAGTATTGTCCAAGGGATTCAAATTGAATATTTCGGACAAGTGTTTGATAGTAAATTTGATGACAACGGTAAAGGAGTCATCATTTGTATATATGTTGATGCATGTTGATTTTTGGAACGGATTTAGCACAAGTAGAGTTGACTAAATCCTTTCTATCGTCTCATTTTTCCATGAAAGATATGGGGGAGGCGAATGTCATCTTGGGAATAAGAATAAGAGAGAGACGGAAATTTAGTCTTGTCACAATCTCATTACATTAAAAAAGTCTCAACAAGTCACTGTCATGAGACCGCTCTTGTTTCAAGTCCTATGGATCCTAGCATAAAGTTATTACCTAATGAAGGTAGTGCAGTTTCTCAACTTGAATATGCAAGGGTTATAGGATGCTTAATGTATGCAATGACAAGTACAAGGCCGGATATCGCCTTTGCGGTTGGTCAATTGAGTAGATTTACTCATAATCCTAGCATGGAACATTGGCAAGCTATTCGTTGTGTACTGAAGTACTTGAAGAAAACCATAGATTTTGGTTTATCTTACAAGGGTCATCCTTCGGTTGTAGAAGGATTTTCTGATGCAAGTTGGATCTCCAATAGAGATCATTCCTCCACTAGTGGATGGGTATTTCTATTTGGGGGAGGTGCAATATCTTGGACTTCCAAGAAACAAACTTGCATAGCGGACTCTACTATGTTATCGGAGTTCATAGCATTGCATTCCGCCGGTAAAGAGGCAGAATGGTTGAGAAATCTCATGTATGAGATTCCTTTGATTCCAAAGCCGATTTCTCCTATTGTAATTCATTGTGATAGTAGTGCGACTTTGGCAAGAGCATATAGTCAAACATATAACGGTAAGTCTAGACACATTGGTGTTAGACATAGTTATATAAGAGGACTTATCAAAGATAGTGTGATCACAATTGACTATGTGCATACTAATTTCAATCTAGCGGATTGCTTCACAAAAGCACTAGCTAGAGAGAAAGTTGAAAGGATGGCAATCGGTATAGGATTGGAGCCCTTAGTTAATCACAAGTGAAAGAAACTTAACTTGATTCCAATATTACATTGAGACTCAAGTTCAATAAGTTTAATTCTTTTACATTGATGATTGGGAACTTGTTTATTCATCCAAGGTAAAGTTCCGGACTGTGATGTTAAAAGAGGTTGTTTATCTTAATAGATCTTGACATTGTGCTTTGTCACAAGAGCATGTTAAGAGATCTACCTATGTAAATACGAAGTTTGGCCGCTTCAAGAAGCTAAGGGGCGTAGCTTTGATGCATTTATGAATAGATACGGGACACATGGCTAAAGTGTCAAGTTATTAATGAAGAACAAGTAATTAATCTTGTGTGTATGATATCTTCAAGTTTCCATTATGTATTAAATGGTTCAATTGTTTTACAACACCATGAGATACGGATTCTTGGAATGTGTATTATACTAGGTGAAAGTTCAAGTCCTTGTACACTTTCATTGATGCGTAAGATTGTATATGTGTTGATGATGATAATGATATTTTCATAATTTATATACTCTAAATGGTGGAGGAATGTTGAATGATTTAGAGTATATGTACGATACATCCAAGTTTGATCTTTTATAATTTACATGGAAAAGGTGAGTTAAATTGTCAAAGAAAAGTATAGCATGCAAGAGTCGTATCTCACGACTAAGGAGCAAAAAGCCCCTGCTAATGCGGGCGCATAAGAGTTTTGTGCGCCTGCATCAGACCTCCAGAAGCCCTCTTCAGACAGAATTTTAATAAAATGCGGGCGCATAGAATATTTATGCCGGCGCATAGAGGCTTCAGAAATGGTTTTTTTGGCTTTATCCGTTGCTTCAACGGTAGTTATTTTGCTTGTGTCTCTTCATGCTTATAACATATATGTTATATATGTGTTGGATAGGAGAAAAGAAGAGAACTTCAGAATTTCTCATAATCAAAGATTGAAGAGTTAATTTCTTCAAAAAGTTGATCATCATTTTTCACTTTATCAAAACTTTTAGTTACATACTTGTTCTTCATTGTTCTTTGTTGATTAGAGCATCACCAAAGAAGATTTTCTTCGTTGTATCTCAAAAACTTATTTCATGAAACCCATGCTCTTGTGATAGGGGTGAAATATAGTTTTTAGGAAAGTGAGTACACGCCTCGAAGGTTCTCAATTTGTTGTCATTTTGTGTTTTCAAGAGCAATTTCCCTAACATTAATCACTTCTGATCCAATACTTTTTTAGGCGTTGATCAAAAAAATGGCTCTAATCCTCACTGCAAATTCTTGTCCTGCGACACTGAACTTACTAACTACTATGATAATGCTAGTCCTAATTAGCTACTACTAGTCTTAATTAGTGTTATTTCTTTGTGATTTTTTTTCTTTTTTTTTTTTTAAATCAACATTTTCCTCGGTTTATGTTAGGTTGTAGCTGAAATCTACAAGATTACTGCTAAACGATCTACTTGTTTGATAAGTACTTTAAGTGAGGTTGAATGGTTAAGTATATCTTACAATAGCCTGATTTTCCTATTTTCATCAGTCTGAAATATATAATGTGAAATTGTGAATTATTTAGCTGGCTAACTTATAGGAGATCATTGATGAATGTTGAATGATAGTAGGAGCCTAAGAGGGCAAATTTAAAAGCTTTTCGATTGTTGAAATATGGAACTAGAAAATTAATATTCCCATGTTGTTACAATCATTTACGAGTAAGCATTACATGAGGTTCCTCTGGTAGCAAACACATAAATTCCTCTCCCTTGGATTGCGCTGAACGCGAAACTGACAATAGGCATGGAGAAGCTTTTTGCACTCAATCAAAAGATTATGATATATGTCATTAGGCACATTTTTTATCACAAATATTAGCCGCTGCTTCAGATGAATATGTGCTGATTAAGACCTGTCCTTGTAGTTTCTAAATTCCCATATGAACCTGCTTTTGTAGCTAAAAACGCTGCAGTGAGTATGTCAGAGCAAAGCTTTCTTTTTAAAACCAAAGATCCATGATTCGAAGTGATATCTAGCTACTCCTACTCTGCAGTACCTCCACTAGCCTTGTTTCTGTCCACATGGGATGCATCGACATCAATCTGAAAAGTGTGAATAGGAGGTGGACACCATCTAGTAGCTTACATCTCACTACTTGTCACACAAATGGGTTAGCAGTATGATATTCTCGAGCTAAATTGACACACTTTTTATTAATTGATACCATGGTGGGTGGGATGTTCTTTTTAGCTATAGCGAGACCATTCTTGTTCTTCCCTATCTCATAACACACAAATACACAATAGAAAACAGAACATTCTAAGGCATAGTGTTCAACAGTACATGTTGTCAGTCTTTAGATTCATGGCCAACCATTCATGGAAGGTTAATGCTATGACCAAGGGCCCTAAAAGAGTCTCTCACAATAATCATATATTATAATCTCTATATTCATTAACTTCATTGCATATATCACTGCCGGAGTGCTGGGGGTAGGAAGAATGGTCCTGATGGCAAGTGTCTTGTTGTGGGAGTTTACAAGCCTTTCTATACTTTACAGCTTATATTCTTTGCCTCACATTTCTCTTTTAGGATGAAGTTTCCAAACACATTGAAGAGTGGAAGAACTTTATGCTTGAGAGGGAAGACTGCTTGAAAAAAGCTGAACTCAAGTTTAAGAAGGAACATGCTGAAAGGATGGCAAAGCCAAATATTGTAGCTGAACCGATCCGCAAAAAAATTGCAAGGGAAAGGGTGACACTACATCTGGTGCTGCATTACTTGCAACGCGTGTTGTTGGCCTGAAAATGTGTATGGAATCTATGGATAGACTTCAGAATGTGAACATGAGTAGTTTCGTATGAGTTTGTTATGGAGATGTAAGTGATGATAAGGAAAATGCTGGAATGACAATGAACGAAGAAGTTGCTCACAGTCAAATGGATTTACATAATGCAATTATGTAATGATTTTGAGGAAGAAAACACCGAACTTTGATAGTTTGAATCGATGAAGGGTCTAACGTAGGTCATCCATTTGTTCCTTTGTCTAAGAATTTGAAGCTGAAAAGGAAAGAAAAAAAAAGCATCAAAGTATGTATGCCCTGCAGTACTTCTGGGTACAAGAGTGAAGAATACAATGTTTATATTGGTCTAACAGGTTGAAAATGCCAAACAATTAAGGACAGCAACGACAGATTGTTCTATTTATCCATATAAAATATTGTATGAGCTTCATGGGAGAGTGGTAAGAGAACTTTCACAGCGAAAACACATTTTGATGAGCACGTTTGTGGCAGTTCCGAGTTCCAAAGGATGAATAGCTAACCATAACCATTAACACTTTTAAGATTGATCCTTATTTACACTTAGAAGGAATGCTATATGCATGTTACTTCCAAGGTATGGCTCAACACAATACCACCCCAAAAAGGCGATAAGGTAGATGAGGCAAAGTTGCTTCCAAGGTATTGAATACTGCCAATGGAGAAAATTGGAGCAAGTATATATAGCTACTAGAATTACAACCCAGATCAAGAACGGAAGGGCTTTAGATGACTGCTAGAACTATGCAACAAGGAGAACTATTAGGACTAATAATACAACACATTGAACTTGACATAAGCAGGACAGATTGACACCCAAAAACATCATTGTAATTTGTAAAGCAGATTGAACAACAGCAAAGGAGGAGCCATGTGTATTCCCTGAATTCTTCCTGATGGCCTAACGCATAGTCATACCTGGTAACCCTTGCTTGCAATTTCTGGTTTCAGTCACAAACTAAGGTACTTAGTTAACATGACACCAATAATTCTTGAACCTTTTTGTGTAGGTTTTAGATAGGGAGAAAGCTGAATGCCATATACTCAAGCATCTACTGCGCCATAATTGGAACTATTTTCTCGACTTGCACCTTATCCATGTGGTAACCTTGTCAATCTTCCTTGGATTTTTATACGAAAATACATGGGAACACAAATTAGGAGCTTGGTAAGTTCCTAACAAATATTATCTGATACAATGAGTTTCTATTAAAATCAACATACAGTATAAAGGACTATAAGTAAATCAAATTGATAAGTTTCTTAATTTTGCAGGTTTCTGTTGTTTGACCTCATTGGAAGATATATACACTCCCCTTATAGAGTGATGAAGTTGGATTCTCAAAAAGTCCTAATGATAGAGATCCTAGCTCGTTTACTCTTTGTACGTTCCCGTGTTTTACTTCACTGCAAATGATGCAGGTAGATGAAGGATGTATGATCATGTTGATATCGTTGTTGGTTATTATATACTCCTTTCGTCTTTTTTTACTTGCTACATTGGACCAAAAAAGGCCTCATAATTTTTGATTAAATGTAGCATGTAAAAAAAGACTGAGGGAGTACTAATGGCCATCTCACTACCTTTGTGATGACGGTCACGCCTAAGGGCGTCACAAGATATATTTAATTTCGCTCAATAATTACAACACTTAAACCTTTACTCTATACTTTTACAAACTTCGACCTTTGGTTACTTGTTTTGATACCAAAGTTTAGGCTTATATACGTTGTTTCTTATTACGTTTAGGGACTGGAGCAACATGCATTAGGGAACGCCAGAACGCACAGTCATAGGCATGATGGTATAGAGCTTATGAGTTGCTTCCATCCACGCAGCATTTTTTTTCTTACAAAGACAGCTCTACTGCACACAGTTAAACTCTAGCTTGAGGATAATGTACGCTCATCAAAGCAGACTCTTTGCTTAAATTTTTTTCTTTTGGCAAATATTGTATATTTATATTTTAAGTTCTCATTATTTTTGTTCAGCCAAACACTCCTACATAGTGCATACATTATATTCTTCACTATGATACTCAGGTAAAGTGTTCCTAGAGTTACTTCATTAAATCAATCTGTTTTTTTTTTTTTTTTTTCCAGAGTGAGTTAACAGTGCAGAGTAGTTACGAATCATAAGTAGTATCCCTTTTCCGCTACAAGTCAAGCATTGCATCCTTGCAGGTAAGTAACTATTACTCCGTAATAAATTGTTATCCTATTTGATTATCTCAAAACTCGTGTATTCTCTCCATTTAACAATGTTAGTTACATTATGAATATTGAACACAAGTATAATTTTATGGATTTTTCTAAGGTTTTTAGACTATTACAATTATATATTTTGGTTATATGTATTTTAATAGGAACCCTACGAAATTGAAATGGGTGGAAGCTCGGTTTAAGTTGGTTGTACTTTGAATTCTGTAGTACAATCTAGCCAATTAGTAGTACAAACTACAAACCACCCTTCATTGTCTCCAACTTACAGTACTCTCGAATATCGTAGCTGGAGCATTCATTAGTCATTCCAACTTTTTTGGAGTGTCATTAAAAATTTGAAATTATTATTAAAATGAACGTTAACTAGGTTAATTGTTTTAGTTGCCTTCAAGTCCGTACATATTAAAAGATCAAATTGTCTAAACTATAGAACATATAAAAATTAAGAACTCTTAATCGATCAACACCTTAACGTTTTATCAGTTGGTTGGTATGTATTAAAAATTTTCACATATAAAAAAAAGAATAAATATAAATTTTCTTTCCATCACTGTAACAAAAGGCATATATGTTTGACATATATTTGTACTTTACAATTAGCTCTTAAAAAAGTGTATCGTAAAACTTTTTTGCGAAACCATCAATAGTTGAGTTCTTTAGTCTGTGGATCAACTGACTATTGTAGTATGGGTCTATGAAGGATAAGATTAGGAGACTCAAATGAATAATTGATTACAGATTTACAGCAATGCAATGTACTGGAAGTTGTCCTCTGTCAACAGAGCAAAAACCGATATATTATGGGCTGGATTAGTGTAATGGAGAGCCCAACTATTGGCCCAGCCCAAGAAGATGAGCTGTTTTAAAGTCTCAAATCCTACCCACTAATTCAACAACTCGCATTCATCATTAATATGGGCAACTGACTAACTGTGAAAGGAGTTTTCAGACTTGCCACTTACCATTTTACTAGCAATTTGTCTTTGTACAAGCTCATTCAATCCTTTCATTGCCCATTGGACATTGGTCACATTTGTTTATCATGGTGGCGGTACGTTTTCTATCTAATAATTCAGGGTCTGTTTACTTCAATTTAAAATCAGTCTATCTTCGTTCATTTCAGTTCAACAGTTTTTTTATTTTGCTAATCATTAATCTTTCATAAAAAATTTGAGTTCAGTTGAAGTAAACAGGCCCTTAGTTACAACGATTCTTAAATTTAACCTTGAGTAACTCTAACCTACTATCGGTCCCAAGGTTAGTGTGTAAGGTGCGATAGCTAGTAGGAGAGTAGGCATGTGATAGCTTACATCAAATTTTTTTGCATTCGTGAAATCATGAGCATAAAATTGTTGTTTTTTACTTGCTATATAGCAAAATAGATCAAAGTTTTAGGTATGTCATTTTAATTATATGGCCACTTGCTCAAATAATATAAAAACAGATAGTTAGGGAATTTTAGTAATGTAGCTAGGATTAAAGTTAATTAAAAATACAAAATGATAACATAATAACAATTATTATGTAGGACCCACATACCCAAAATAATAATGTAACAAGTAAATAGAAACTTTTATTTAAGGGAAATATAATAAGTAAAAAAAAGAAGGTAATATGATAATCACATAGTTTTGTGAGGAGGATTCTCATCAAGTTTTTTTTTTTGTTATTATTGACAACTAATCTATAAAATTTTTGCAAGTTTGGATTGAGATTTTATATCCCTTTTATTACTTTATTTGTCGGGCTAACGTGACTTATGTGAGGCTAGGCCGTTTAAGAATTAAGATGTAGTAGAATATCAATTGATAATTTGATATGTTACCTTATTCATCAAAGATTTAAGGTAAGGACTTAGGGCTAATGCCCAATGACATTAAGCAACTAACCAAATGGTATATTCTTTAACCATAAATTAAACAAAACTAAATGCTAATCACACAAAACAAAACTTACCAACTTTATCCATATATAGGGTCTAAAACAAACAAATTAGTCTTGGCATGTAAGTTCACGCCGCTCATACATGACCTACAAGGGCTACAACACTCTTTTTACTAGAATTGTTTAATAACGTGATCAGAACTTGACAAGTTAGCTTTTCAAGTGACTTCCATTTTTGGTTAGATATACTTAGTTCGAGTAAGATTTCAACATCTCCACCTTCGGTCCTTCAAAATATCTACACTATAACACATGGAGTATAACAATTTATAGTTAATTCTACATCGTTATTTACTGATACTACTCGTACAGTCGTACATGTCATTGACCTCATATACAACAATACAACCTTAGTTAATCAATCAAAAATCATCACATCACATTACCTCACCTCACAATCTCACATACTAATTTAATCAAAAGTAGAGATAATCTCATTCGATGCAACTATTTAGATCATGTTCCTAACTTCCTATAAACTGAGCCGAACTTAAATTAACTCAATTGAACCAAACATAATCGAACGTAACCAAAGTAAACTAAACTAAATATATAATACACCGAAATTAAAAATATCGACCTAATCTAAAAGTAAACTAAACAATCGTACCTGATTAACAAGTTTTCGGTAAAACCATCAAGTATTTATGGATTTTTTTAACTATTAAGTTTATTAATTTAATTAATATTAAAATCTAATAGTTTTATTTAATACGACCGTCTTATATAAAATTTTATAATAAAACATGTTCGATCGTACTCGTACTACAAATTCCTCAGTAACTTCAAACAGTACACTCACTAAATCACAAAACTGTGTTTGTTTCCCAAACAGAAACTCTCATAAACTAAATCTTCCTTTTTTTTTTTTTATTTAATTCCTAAACCCGATGAAAGACGCTAAATTACTAAACTACCCCTCCCTCACTCCCTCTTCTTATTACCCCCTTCTTCCCACCGTTTTCTCTCTCCTCAAATCCAATAAACAACACAAAAACAAATCCCCCTTTTTTTTTTAAACTTTCTCTCTCCTCAAATTCCTTTCATCACCCCCCAAAAATAATGTCAGGGGTTTTAGACGACTCCTTACCACCGGACGATCTCCGATGCAAGCGAACGGACGGTCGAGATTGGCGCTGTAAACGCCCTTCAATTGACGGTAAATCCTTCTGTCTTTCTCACCTGTACCGCGGTCAAAAACAACCACCACAACCGCCACCTTTAACTGCTCTTCCTACTCTTTCTAACCCTACTGTTACTATTAATAAACCCAAGGTTCGGATCCGGGTTAAAGTTAAGCCCAAGCCCGAGCCCGTTGATGATTTCGGGCTTGATGGCCCGACACAAGTGGCACAGCCAACTGCATTGCCTGAAGTGGTGGGGCCTGTTCCGGATCACTTACGGTGTAATAGGAATGATGGGAGGAGTTGGCGGTGTAAGAAGCCTGCAATGGTGGGCCAGACTCTTTGTGAGGCCCATGTTAACCAGGCTAAGGCCAAAGCCCTGGCCCAACGAAAGCCCAAGAAGACATTAACAGCACCAAAGAAGGTAATTGACAATGAGAAGAAGAAAGTGGAAGAAGGTGGTGGTGGAGAGGTGGAGGAGAGGTTTAGGTGTGGGAAGAAGAAGGGGAAGGTGTGGAGGTGTAAGAAGAGGGTGGTGGAAGGGGAGATGTTTTGTGAGAATCATATGAGGAGTAATGAAAAGAAGGGGATTGCGGCGACCGCGGCGAAGAGGAAGAAGGAGAGTTGTGAGGAAGTTAGTGATGATTTGAGGTGTTTGAAGACTGATGGGAAGGAGTGGAGGTGTAAGAAGAGGGTTTTGGAAGGTGAGAGCTTCTGTGAGGCGCATTTTAAGAGGGTTAGGGTTAAGATTAAGGGTAATGTGGGTGGTGGGGGCAATGTAGGTGGTGGGACCCAGGTGGTGATTAAGGAAGAGAGGGATGATGATGGGTTTGTGGTGGGTAAAGATGATAAGGGGCGGGTTGCGAATGGGGAGGTGACTGTGGCGGTGGGAGGAAAAGGAAAGGGGAAGGAGGTGGGGATTGGTGGGGGAGGCGAGGAGGATACGAGGTGTAAGAGGACGGATGGGAGAGGGTGGAGGTGTAAGAGGAAGGTGATGGAAGGGAGGACATTGTGTGAGATTCATTATGAGCAAGGGAGGTTGAGGCAGTTGAAGATAACGGTGCCGGAGGATTTGAAGATACAGAGAGGTGATGGAGGGGAGAAAGCAGGGAAGAAGTTGAAGAGGAAGAGGGAGTTGGAGATTTTGGAGAATAATTCTGATAAAGGGATGAAGAGGATGAAAGCTGATTTGATTAGGGTGTTTTTGAGAAGGGAGATTCTTGAGAATAATAAGAAGAAGACCGAGAAACGAAACTCTAAGGGTTCCGAGGAGGTTACCAGGGACTTGCCTTTCGGGTTCATGGCAATTCCTCCTGCCCCCTCGAATCAGGTTCTTGACAATGCTGCTTCTTTGGGGATTAAAATTGGGGCACATTGTTCGAATAATATAGTAACTAGGCGGTTTCGGTCTAAGAACATTGAGCCGCTTCCTATTGGTTCTACAAAGGTACATTGTTTTGGTTTGTAATGTTTTTGAATTAATGAATGTATTGTGTTGGTTACTATATTGTGTTGAGTTTTGTTTGCTGTGTGATTTCATGTTCAAGGTTGTGCCTTACCCTGGGAAGCCAGCAAAACCAAAAGGTAGTGGAAGGAAGAAATGCCATTGGTGTCGGAAATTTGATAACTTGTGTTTGATTCAGTGTACGAGCTGTAGAAAGCGGCATTTTTGTTCCAATTGCATTAAAGAGAGGTACATTATGTTTACCCTTTCCCCCCTTTTTGGCTTATTTGAGCACAATTTTGATTTAGGTTGTTATTAGTTACTTGTTTTAGTATTTGTAATCGTATTTGGAACTGGCAAACAATGTTATATTAGTAGTATGTAGAGTAATGTAGTCTTATGAAGTGAAAAGTGATTGTGCTTTTGCAGTTTTCATATTATACAAAGAAAGTTTAATTAACCAGACATAATATGTGGAACTTTATGTTTAACAAAATAAATTTAATTGCTTGGTTTAACTTATGTTTTTTGTTATGTGTGAGCATTCAGGAGTATACATGGATTATTTTTTGTGATCAGTTATGCATTTGAAGTTTTGAACTTCCCATGCCACTAAAGATTGCTACTTTTTTTATAATTAGAGGCTTAAGCTATTCTTGGACCTAAAAACTATTAAGATCTTTTTATTTGAGGACTTTTCATGATTATGCTGCCAGCATTATTGCAAATGTGAAGAAGATTTTTGCAACACTAGAGCAAATAACATGACTAGTCGGTTGTGTTTGTGAAAGTGTGAAACCACATATGCATTTTGCAAACCTTTGTTTTAGAATTCTTTGAACCTGGTTAAAGATTCAACGACCAGGTTTTTTAGAGATGGAATATAGGAGAAAAGATAGATGCTTCTATGGCATTTTTGTAAACATATTTATTATTGGCAAACAATGTTATAATAGTAATACGTAGAGTAGTTTATTATTTTGAAGTGAAAAGCGATTGTGCATTTGTCACTGACAGAGTGTATGATACATTTAAGAAAGGTTAATTAGCTGACAGAGTAGTTCACTTGCCACCTTTTATTTCATTTGCCTTTTTTTGATAGGTCTGTTAATCCAGAAGAAGTGAAAGTGAAATGCCCAGTTTGTCGTGGAAATTGTGAATGCAAGGCATGTTGCACTAATCGATCAAAAGACTCGGGTGCTAAGGTTGATCATGTTTTTGTTTTTTGTCCTTCCCTTTCACTGATTTAGGGTGTTTATGCTGTTGTTTAATCAATCTTAAGCTGAATGTTGATAGACCTGTCACAATTTGTTGTAGGAGGCATTGAAGGGAAATTTTAAGGGAAGCAAATTCCAGCACTTGCAGTACCTGATCAATTACCTTCTTCCTATTCTTGTACAAATCAATCAGGAGCAGAGTGTTGAGTTGGAGACGGAGGCGGAATTTAAAGGTACAGTTAATCATCAATATTTAATTCTTGTACAGTATATTTTACGCATTTCAAATTTGTTTAGTTCCTTTGCGAGTGTGTCATCTTTCTGAAGTGTAATAAATGCTTGACAGGGCAGAGTTCTGCTGATGTCGAAATTAGACAAGCTGATGTTGGTTGTAGGGAACAATGCTGCTGGTATGTGTTACAGTGTTTAAACACTTGCGCTAGTTTGAAATGTATTACTATTACTTATTTGGGTTCAAATTGATTGATTGTTTACTTTCTTGCCTCTGGATCAGCAATAACTGCAAAAGCCCAATATTGGATTTTCATAGAAGCTGCCCAAATTGTTCTTATAACCTTTGCTTAAGTTGCTGTCGAGAATACTCTCAAGGTGGATCTCTTGGAATTACTTCTTCTAATAAAAAGCAAGCACTCGTTCCTTTTATGAAGGACTCGAAGAAGAGTGTGGACGTTGCTTCTTCTGTGCATTTACAGGACTCTACAGCTTGTCTCCAAATATCTTGTCCACCTATGGAGCTTGGTGGTTGTGATAATAGCCTCCTTGATTTGAGATGTATATTTCCATTGAATTGGACCAAGGAATTGGAAATTAGTGCAAAAGAAATGGCTTCTGAACACGACTTTCCACAAAATACAGATGATTCTGTCAGTTGCTCACTGTGCTCCGGCATCTCTCAAGCAGGCAATAGAAGTAAAGAATTGCAAGAAGCTTCCAGACGAGTTGACTCCCATGACAACTTCCTCTACTGCCCTAGTAATTCTGATGATCATCACTGTCAGCTTGATCATTTCCAGAAACATTGGCGGAAAGGACATCCTGTAAAGGTCCGTAATGTGCTTCAGTGTGTAACAGCCCTGAGTTTGGACCCACTAGCTATGTTCTGCGGTTATATGGAAAACAACTTTAGTAATTGTAAAAACTCAAACGATGCTTTTGAAGCCCCAAGCTGCTCTGACTCATATGATGTTGAATTTGGTAGTAAGGAGTCATTCATAGGTTCCATGAAGGAAGGATATAGGTACATACGCTGTGAAACACTTAAAGTGAAGGCAAAGATATCCTCCGCTTTATCCCGGAAACTTTTGGAAGGGCATTATAATGACATTATTCATTCCTTACCGCTCCTAGAATACACAAACCCTAGAGTTGGCCTTTTGAATATAGCTGGGAAGCTGCCAGAAGATTTTCCAGATTCTAAACTGGGTCCAAATGTATGGATCTCATATGGGAGCAGGGAGGAAGTTGCTCGCGGTGAATTGGTGACCAAATTGTGTTGTAACTCTTATGATGTGGTGAGTCTATGTTTATGCTCTTCAGTTCATATAAACGTTGCTTATTAGCTAAAAATTTGGCTGGATAAGCGATTATGTGGTTCATTATTACATACAAAGTATATATTACTGCGTGGGTGTTTATTTTTTCTTCTGGTTAGGGGGCATGAGTGGGGTTGTGTTCAGAAAATGCACAGGTGTATTTTTGTTGTATCTGTGTTCAAATATGAGCATCTAGACCAAAAATTAATATTCTATAATCTTAAGCTTCTTCTATCACTATATGTTTATTTGTTCTTCTTTTTCAGGTGAACATCTTAGTGCATGTGGGTAATGCACTATGTACAACAGAGCAGCTCAATAAGGTTAAGAAGTTAGTAAAGCGGAATAATAATTTGAAGGAGAAGCAAGGTCCGGCTTCTAATGATGATCTCGAAGATGAGGAGACAAGAATACATAGTGAAATTTCAGTTGAAGCCGGAGAGCAGCTTAGAGTAGCTGGTGCTTCCTGTTGTTCAGCAGCCACAAATGATGTATTTGCGGCCAATAATCTCAGGGATGATAAATCTTCAGCTGCTAAGCTAGTCAACTGCTCTGATACTGATTCTGATGCTTCAATGATTTGCTCCAGGAATAGTCATAGTCCCAACAAATCAGTAGATCAAGTTCCTCTCCTAAATAATCTGGGTAATCTGAATGTCGCAGAAAAACAGCCTTCTCAAGAGCCATGTGGGGCCCTGTGGGATGTTTTCCGCAGACAAGATATTCCAAAGCTCTTAGAGTACATTGCGAAGCATGAAGATGAATTAAGGTTCAGTTATGGCCTTTCAGATAATGTGCGTGTAACTGCTGACAATTTACCCTCTCCGTCTTGTAAAATAATTTACCACTACTAGTTGATCTTGTTTCTGAGCCTTGCAATTTCCCTGCAGGTTCATCCAATATTTGATGGATGTTTCTATCTTGATGCAGCTCAGAAAATGCAGCTCAGAGAGGAGTATGGTAATCATCTATCTTACAGTTGCATTATCTTTTTTTCACCTCCACCCCCCTTCATCCTCTACCCCTCCATACCTTTTTTAACTTGAGTTGTGAACTTTCATTTCCAGCGATTGAACCGTGGAGCTTCAATCAATGCCTTGGAGAAGCAGTGTTCATCCCTGCAGGATGTCCATATCAAATAAGAAGTGTTAAGGTGAGTTTTGTTTAGTGGACAAACACTGCTATTAGTTTGCAACTTGCAAGACTACATTTTGTGTTTCATAGGGTTTTCTGGTTGTTGATTCAAGAAATCCCATGGGTAGTTCATAATCACCAATAAAGTTTTTACTGAACTGCGGGGCTTTTCATTGCTTAGAAATTCACTCACAATGACCTTCTATTCTACAGTCTCTGTTAGATTTAATTATTCTCATTCTCTTCCTATCCTCCTTTTTAGTTTTTTATTGATTGTGTCATGTGTTTTCTGCTCTTCAAGTCTTGTGTCTGCATTACCTCGGGATTTGTGTCACCTGAAAATGCATCAGAGTGCATCAAGTTGACCAACGAAGTTCGTGTTCTTCCTAACAATCACAAGGCAAAACAAGTGAAGTTAGAGGTAATTCTTTTTTTTTTTGTTTAGTGATTCGACATTCTTTGCCAGCCTTGTTAATTAATTTGAGCATCGATCCAGGTGGAGAAGATGGCAATTTGCAGCATAGATGAAGCAATAAAGGAACTTTACAGACTGAAGAGTGAAGAAGGAAGCCGTTGATGCCAATAGTAAATAAGTTTGAAATTGGCTGGGAAAGCAAGAAGCCGAGGTTCTCTTTATTGGTTTTTTGTGATCTTTATTCATTTCTCTTGTGTAGGAATAGTATATGCCATTAGGTCATTGATCTGATTATTGATGTAATATTAGGCCTTGTTAATTGAGGCACTGTGCAGAGCGCTTTGTTAACCTGCACTCTGTGATAGTACTGCAGGTTCAATTATAATTCTTGAGACTGCTTTCGCAGGATGTATCATCTTCATGTAGTGTAAATAAAGTCTGAGGTGTTCATTATTGCTTCATATTTTTCCTCTTTGTTTCCATTTGAAACCTTTGCCCCTACAAGAAGTGCTTGCTCTATTTTATCTTGGGTCTCTGGATTTTTAAAGGTTGATTTTTCTAATTAACTCGTTGTGAAGTACTCTGTAAAATTTTACTTGGCAGGTTTTTCTTAGGTTGATCTTTAGTCTACTTGATACATGCTAATACCTTTCTTGGCCTTTTGGCTTAGATCAAATGTAATGTAATGCATATTACTCATCATTTTATTCCAAATTTAATAAATGATCCTAATTTATTTCAGTTGATAGACACTATCCTCCAAAGAGCTATAGCTGATAGTTGAGACTTCGGACAATCTGAGGCCCAAAAAGCGACAACAATCACTGTTTTCTAGCTGTAGATGGAGAATTGAATGCTTTCTGTAATTCATTTTGCTGACCTGAAAACAACTCACAAATCATGAACAAAATTGACAACTGTGATTAGCAACTTCCTCTTCACAACACTGATACACAAGGCCAACACAAGTGGTGGATGCTTTGAATATATACAAGGCAAAAAAAGATGTTCAACTAAAAACCCTTTTCCCGGGCAGCTATCAAAAGGTGCTACTCTATGTCACTTGTTGAGCACTGAAAATGAAAACAAAGTGGAAGAAACCAAAAAGATTATATGAGACCAAGAATGGAGAAGGCAAAACCAAGATGATCTATTAGTAACCTAAGCTACTTAAGCTTATTTTCATAGGGAAACTATGTATAGTATAAGAGCCATCAAAATTTTGTTTTAGCAGCAGCTATTAGTTGCAAAAGGCATAACTCTATGGGGCCATTAGCCCCTCAATTGTGTATGAAAGAGACTTTGCCCAATCAGCTTTGAATAACAAAGTTTGAAGCGTGCGCATCACATCATAATCTGGATCAAGCTTTCGTTGCCAACCCTATAAAAAAGAGTGAAAGGAGTTAAAAGTAATTACAAACAAGAAGATTAACAAGAGTAGCTATTTCAAAAGGTGGAAAAAAATGCAATAGAATAAATTGTACAGGATAGCAAGTGTAGGCTTTAGTTGGCAAGTTCAATGAAAAGCTAATACAAGCAAATTACAGGCACAAAAGCAACCTGAAAAAAGCATTAGTTTTCTTGCAACTACACTATACATAAAATATGAACAAACACATAAAAATTCAGATAACCCTTCCACAAATGGTCAGGAACTCAGGATAAGAAAATTTACCTCAAGAACCAATGTTGTCACGATTACAGTGCACACATTCCCATCAATGTTCACTCTATGATGCCTAACTTTCTCAAGTAACTGTTGCATGGCATCAGCTGGATGAACTAAGTCACCTTCTGGAGTCGCCCAGAAATCAAAAGACTCTTTTACCTCCTGCAAATGCAATAATCCTTCAGTCCTCTGAATCCACAATGTGCATTCCCAAGAATTATATAAGTGTGCCCCATGCCAATATACCAATCCCGCAAAGGAAACAATGGCGGTAGCAAAGGGGGGAGAAAAGAAACAAGAATTCACCGAAAACAGTCAAGAACTCACAGCAGCAAGCAAGACTCACAAATTTCAAACTCACAAATGATTGGAATACTACTCAATACAGTGATTGAGAATTTTAGGCAGTTTTTCTGTATAGCTAATTTTTGCAATCTAAGTTTAACCTAATTTCTAATCTTCGAGCTACAAGATTAACATATATTCACTGATCAAAACTAATTTAATCCCAAAGCTTTCCGTAATAGATTCATTTTTCCCAGATTCAACTAATTTTAACTTAATTTCAGTAATGTTCTAAGCACAACCTCAACCTATATTCAATATTTCACAGATATAAAACTATAAGGCCAACAGTTCAGTTATTTAACAAAAGAACAATAAAGTAAACTTCATGAATGGAATACATGAACTAGTCGTATCTAATAGTAACACTTAACCAGATAGCACAAGTAAGGTTTTACAGAAAACTTGGAGTTACCAGGGATAACCAAACAATATATCTCAATCCTAGCTGCATTATCACAGATGGTTTAATCAATAAAACACATAACCTGGATGAATGCTTTTGGATTCGGACAATTCTGCTGCTTCGATAGTTGAAGAGTGCGTTCAGCTACAGTGCGGCCATCCCGACAAGCAACAGCCTTGAAGAATTCCAGCAGAGTTACACGATCACTTTTGGAGAGCTCGGCAGTCATGCCTACATCAATGAAAATTACATGAGGCTTTGATTTTGGCCCTTGTTTGCGCTTTCCATGTTTCAGTCTGACAAGAATATTTCCAGGATGCATGTCTGCATGAATGAAGTTATCCACCTGCGATCAGAAACATGTGATCTTAAAGAGCATACCTTAATAACTGATAGCAACATGGCATGTGTAACAGACAGCACAAACAATAATTTACATCACAAGTTAAAAGACTCGAGTCATGGGTTTTCAAGCAGTGATATTGTTTAGTTTCATAGGAAATCAATTCTCTAGTGTAGTTTAATTTCCTAAGAAGTTCAAAATGTTCCATGGGAAATTGAACTTGCCTAGTGAGACCTAAGTAACTTAATTCCTCCGAGGAAATAGAGATTCCTAAAAGTGTGATTTCCTATGTTTTTTCCGATCAAACAACTCCAAGTTCTTCCACTTCCTACGAAATTATAGTTATAATGTTATTTGATTTCCACCATACACAAATTTGTGGATGATCCAAGTACATCTTACAGAGAGAACATAACCTGCAATTCGACTATGTAAGTATCAAAAATTGCCAAGCAAGCACAAATTTGTCAAACATTCAACTTAATCTTATGGACATAACAGTATAAGCTACTTTTTAGATTACGCATGTATTAACAATTACCAATAACATCTTCAAAAGAGCATGCGTGCCAAGGTGAGCCAATGCAGTTTTAAAGCGTTCATGGCCATCAAACTCATCAACATAGTGTGCCACACTTTCCCCATGCTCAAAGGTTTCCACCAGAACTGCAGGATGCACAAGTGGGTAGAGAGGTTTTGGGAAAGAAACATCCCTCCATCTCCGGAAGTTGTATATAAACCTATTAAGATTAGCAGCTTCTCTGGACAGATCAACTTGTGACATCATAAAAGTAGCAAATTGTTGGACACTTTCATCTAGTCTTAACCATTTCAATGTGGGTATAAGTGTGGATACTCTTGCCACCGTGTTAATAATAACAAAGTCCCTCCTGATAGAATTGCCAACCCCTGGATGCCTAACCTTCACTGCAACTTCTGTGGGTTTGGACTTTTGACCAGGGTGTCGGAAGCGCAACACAGCTCGGTGCACCTGTGCAATACTTCCAGATGCAACAGGCGTCTCTTCAAAAATCTCAAAGATCTCAAAAAGTTTACGACCAAAGGCCTGTTCCACAGTTCTCTTTGTATAAGCAAAACTGTGCTCTGGAGCTTTAGAATGAAGCTTTGCAAGCTCAGAACATAAATCTCTTGGGAATAGATCAGGTCGTGTAGCTGCCCACTGCCCCCATTTTATAAAAGCAGGGCCAGCTCTCTCTAAGGTACGATGCACAACCTGGAGCCAGAAAATTCTGAAACTGGGTCCAAAACTATCCGCAAATGGAGCCATGGCTATGCTGGGCGAAAATAATATTGACAGATAAATAACTCTAACCAACAAAATTAGAACCTCTAGTATGTCCAAAAACAACCTGCTCACATAGGCATGTCCATCTTGCGCACGCATGAAAACATCATTTTTCGAGGGGAGATAGTCTGTCTCAGCAGATGCTCTTTGCTTTAGCGATAGCTCTCCAAATATTAAGGAGAAAATTCCGGGAACCAAAAGGTGAGACTTAGTTGAGGCAATGCTAAATGCTTGAGCAGCCCTACTTATGGTGGGAGTGGCCGAACTATGGGAAGAGCGCATCTTTAAAATCCTTCTCCAAGCATTTTGAGCATGATGTGCCATAGTGTTACTTGCATACATGGTAGAATAGTTTCTTGGAGAGCCACTCTTGTAAGTAAATTGCCGATGTTTAAACAAGGTATTAGGCATATGTCCTCCATGATTGTGTCTGAATAGTGAATAGACTCTATATTGCGGCACACATGGCTGGAAGAGGGCACAGGTCCCATCCCTCCTCAGTCCAAAATTGCAGCTGCCACAGGATTTTAATATGGACTTTGTGGCCCTCCTAATGTTTCCAAACATCAAAAGTCTGCAATCAAACAACATGTTGAACCTAGGTAAGTGCACCAATACCATTGCTTCTAAGTTATCATCATGATGATATTCACTTAACTTCTACTATAAGTTATCACCATTGCTCAGTGCCAACAATAAAACAGAAGGATCATCAATAGCATAATTCTCTAACCACTGAAAAGAAGAATTGGGTTTGTCATAGCTTCATAGGAAGAAATAGGAAGCCAAGAGAATGACCTAGTATCCGTATTGTGAACTAATAGTCTAATGTCAAACATAATCTCGGTTCTTAGATGCAAACAGCTCATGTCCTAATTTACCCAACTTGGATTAAGTGTGCACTCGTACACAGGTGTTCAAGTGTTAGACATCCAAGAGTTGTGCCTCACGTCTAACACGATAAAACACAACAAGCGAATCTCGAGGTAATTGAGGGTTTAAAAGCAACATATCTCATGTCATACAAAAATTAAGTAGCTCAGCCACCACTAGCGAGCAGAAGGACACAATGAAGGTGTATCACTTACTAAACAACATCAAAACAATTATCAAAACTCACATTCGAAAACTGAATAAGTGTACAACAACAATGGCCTGTTATAAGTGACACTTAGCTCAAACACAAAACAGAAAGAATCACAATACTGACTTAATGGTCCGAAATCCACACAATGCTAGAATCTCCCAAAGCTACATTTTCCCTCTTAATTTTCCATGATTTTTCATTTCAAATATATAATTGAAAGCAATCATCTAATCATCATATTAGCAAGCAATTAAGCTGAAAATTTTAGAACATATCTAATAATAAGAAGCTCAATGTAAGCTATTGGCATCCTAAGACAACTACATCAAAGCTATAAATTCTAAAAAAATCATACTAATTAAGCTACAAAATAGCAATTACAAATCCTCAATTAAAAAAAACAAGAAGAAAAATGTATCCTTTAAATTACCCAGAAATTCAAATCCAACAAAAATTCCAAAATTTAAGAAATACCCAATACAATAGTCCCAAAACCCAAATCAAATAATAATCACAATGCAGAAATCAGTGAAAAATAAAAAATTAAATCAAATATTGAAATAAAAGGCGGTGAAAGGGGTTACCTTGACATTGAGGGAGCAAGAAAAGGAAGAGGGGTGTAAAAATTAAAGAGGAAAAATGGAGGGAAATTTTGGGAAAGAGCATTTTGTCATGTCGAAAAGCTTGAAGAAGGGGAAAAAAATCTGACGCTTTTTCTGGGGTATGATTTTTTTTTTTAAAACCGTCGGTAAATGTTGGGTTGAATTGAAGTTCGACGGCGAAAGAGGAGAGAGAAAGAAGAGAGAAGGCGGTTGTATTATTTGTTGTTGATATTGTGTTGTTATTTTGAATGGGCTACAAATCCTTCAATGGTTGTTTTGTTTGAAACGTGGGCTTTGACAAGTCGCTTACTTTTGGAGACTTAGGTCCGGTTCTCCTCGACTTATTTTCAGTAAATATAAGTTCAGTTTAACAAAAATAAGTTTTATTCAATTTTTAGTAAATTTTTAATAGTTTCAGCAAAAATAAGTTCATATAATTGAAATTAAGTTCAGATAAGCAAAAACAAGTTAATGAGAACAGGCCTTAGAATGAATGAGGGGTGTTGGTTTAGGATTGAGCGTCTCGAGTTCAAGCTTTGGGAATGAGGCATGACATGAGCTGAGTATGCATTGACAATTTTCCCACATGTTGTCAAGTGATCACGTGACACCTAATGCTCGGTGTTACCTACTTAAAACTAGTTATGTTTTTTTTAGAGGATTTTAGAAATCTGGATATGTTGGTCTTTCTTACTCTTTTTAAAACCGTCTTATAACCTTTCAAACAATGAAAAACTACTTGTGGAGCCTTATTTTTACCATAGCGGTAGTACGTATAAATTTTGGCATATTTATTTGTGACCCCATAATTTGAAGAAGAGCACACAAAGAATTTCGTCCTCACGGGAGTTGTCTTATGACCTTTCAATCTCCCAAAAGTTATGTGAGTGCCCTCTTTTAACCCTAGGGGTATGCAAAATTTTAGGCAATTTTTTTTGTGACACCAAATCTTCCAAAAATATGAGTTATAGCTTTCGTTTTCGACTTTTCAATAGTTATTCTAGGCCTCGTCTTGTTTTCACCTTGTATTTCTCCCACGTATTGTAAGAAATCCCAGGATACCTCACACTTAGTTTCAGCCTTTAAAAATTAATTACCTTCCCTCTTTAGATAGTTTTCGAAAGAAGGGTACACTAGTCTGTACCCGGGACTTGTTTTCTGACGACCTTGCGAACCCCAAAAGGTTAACTGAGAGCCCTCTTTTGGCCTTCGGAGCACCATGTAAATTTTTTTGACATTTTTTTCCTGGGACCCTAAAACGTCTAAAAACAGTGAGTTATATATCTATCTTTTTTGCTTTCGAAGGGTTGTTTCGGACCCCGTCTTGTTTTCACCTTGTATTTCTCCCACGTTTTGTAGGTGATTTAGGGCCTGTTTACTTCAGCTTAAAATTAGTTCAGTTCAGCTCCGTTCAGTTCACCTCTTCTTTTATTTTACTAATTATTATTTTTGCTAATTAATTTGTTCCTGATATTATTTGTTCATATCATTATTATAATAATAATAATAATAATAGTAATAATTATTATTATTATTACTATTATTATTATACCACATAAGTGGATTACCATTCACAAAAAATATGAAGATGTATTACTGGTTTTTATTTCATAAAAAATAAACTACTAACGTTTTTTTTTGTTTAAAAATTATTAGTAGATTAATATCAAAATTATTACTATTTCATTACTCCATAGTTAAAAATAATTAATAATCCGTAGTTAAAAATTAATAGTCATAGTCAATCCAAATCATGATCAAAAATCAATAGTTAAAAATCAATAATCAATAGTTAAAAATCAATAATCCATAATAAAACTTTCTTTCAGTTCAGTTCAATTTAGCTGTTATCAGCTGAAGTAAACAAACCCTTAAGGATGCCTCACACTTAGCATCAGCCTCTTAAAACTTTTTACCTTACCTCTTTAGTTAGTTTTCGAAAAAAGAGCATACTAGTCTTTTGCTCTCCTAGGACTCATCTTATGACCTTTTGAACCCCGAAAATTTAACCCAGGCCCTCTTTTGATTCTCAAGGCACTATGTAAATTTTTTGACATATTTTTTTAAGACCTCGAAACTTTCAAAAACTGTGAGTTATATCCTTCGTTTTAAACTTTTGAAGGGTTCTTTTGGGCCCGTCTTATTTTCAAACTTTATTTCTCCCACGTGTTGCAGGTGACCTAAGGATGCCTCACTTTCAATTTCACTCCTATAACACTACAAGAAAACAGCTTATTAGCGACGGAATTTTTGTGACGGAATTACTTTCCGTCGCAAATTTGCGACGGAATTTTCAGTCGGAAGTTTCCTACAAAACTACTTACAAAATTTAATGAGTTTGTGACGGAAAAGTAAATTTTGCGACGGAATTTATTCCGTCGGAATTTCCGTCGCAAAATCCCGACAGAATTAATTCTGCTCTTTATTTGTTATTTTGTCGCGCAAAAAAAAAAAAAAAAAAAACCTAACTCCTTCTTCTTCGTCAAACCTTACTCCCTCTACACTCCCTCTCAACACTCTCTCAGTCGACGGCGCCTGAAGGCCGGACACGGCTTCTTCTTCCCTCCCTCCCTCTCAACACTCTCAACCTTACTGTTTTTTTTTAATTTGTTGGTATTGTTGTTAATCGATTTCTTCCCTTCTTCTTCTTCGACGCATTCTTGTTGTTCTTCGTCGTCTTGTTCTTCTTCTTCGTCGTCTTGTTCTTCTTCGTCCTTCTTCGGCTTCTTCTTCTATGCATTCTTGTTGTTCTTCGTCGCTGCATGTTCTTCTTCGTCGGTAATTTTCTGATTTTTGTCTTTGTTGCTTTTCTTCATCGGTAAAAATCAGTTTTTTTAACAATTAAATTAAATTTGCGATTCGTCTTTCCTCCTTCAAATGTCAGTTTGAATTAAATCAGTTTTTTTTAAGAATTAAATTAAAAATCAGTTTTTTTTAAGAATTAAATTAAATTATAATCGTTAATGTCGTCAGTTTTTAATTTGTCAATCGTTAATGTCGTTAATTTGTCAGTTTTTTTTGAATAATTTGTCAATTTTTAATTTTTATTATTTTTTGTATACTTGTTGTTAATTGTGTGTATAAAGCTATTTGTTTGGTTATGATTTCTAATTTTCTATTGATTTATGTTTGGATTTAAGTTGCATGCAAAAGAATAGTCTTTGGTTGTGAATTTAGAAATTAATATGGAAAGTATGTAAATAGAGGCATGGGGTTTGTTAGATTTTGAGAGAATATGAAAAAAAATAGAGGAAATTGGGACTTATATATTTTGGTTGTAAAGTGAAATTAATTAGCTTCTGGAATTGGACAGCTTATTTACCACAAGGGTATGCAGAAATGAATAATTTGAAGTTGTTAATCTTGATTAAAGAGTGTTGTTGTTTTTGAATATTAAGGAATTAGGACTTCAGTGTGAGTCTGCCATGATTCGAATTGAATAATCAAGCTTTCCAGCTAAAGATCGATGTGCTGTAGTTAGAGTGGATGTCATGCATTCTTTAGCCATGACACATCTTTCAATTATAATCTAATTAGAATTCGTCGTTTAGGGCATACGATTTTTACATCCGGAACCATTTTTTATAGAATTAAATTAAATTATAATCTTTGAATTAGAACTAATTCACAAAGATTACCGTCGGTAATGCTCTAATCCGGATTAGAAGTAATTACAACTAAACAACTAATCAAAGTGAGAATTAAATTAAATACGAATTAGAATTCGTCGGTAAAAATCTGTAAATTGAAAAACAAAGACAAAAATCAAAGTGAATGTAAAACAAAAATGCGTAAGTAAAATTAGCATAGGATGCTCTAATTAGTGAATGTAAATGAAGGTTTTAGTTCATAGCACTTTGATTAGTGTGCAACTAATATGTTTAGGGCTTATGTTCCTAAGAGAAGTTTTCTTAGGATGCTATTATTAGCACATTTTTTGGGTAAAAACGTGTTGATTGTTGTTTCTCACTTTTTTTTTTGTAAAATCGTGTTGTTGAATGTTGTTTTCATTTTTTTGATTTTTTCGAAATTGTTTATTTTAACTACCAAAATTACGATGTTTATGCATATGTAATTCCTTAAGGTGTTTGCTATGTCATTTTTTTGATTTTTATGCATATGTAATTCGTTAAGGTGTTTATGCATATGTAATTCGTTAACTATCAAAATTGTTTATTTTAACTCATATATGTAATTTTAAATTAATTAAATGATGATGGCTTTTTTAGTTGATTATTTATGAAAAATGTTGAATCCTATTAAGCTTATTGCATAAGTTAGAGTTAACCACGAAATACGCAGATGAGAAATTGATGAACTGATTGAATTTAGAGCATCTAAAATGTTCAAATTGTATGAAAGATAATCTTCTGTCAAATCTTCCTCCAATTTGTAATAGGGTAATTCAATTCTTTCACTAATTTTTCAAATGCTCTGTTTACCCCCTGTAAAAACTTGAAACAGGGGATAAACCAAGAAAGTGAAAGAGAGTTTAATCCATGTTTTTGATCAGAAATTAACTGATGTAAACTCTCAGATAAGTAATATTGAAGTGATTTTAGAGCAATTGATTCATAATAATCCAGTTTTGTGTTTGTTTTTCGAAGAAATTTACTTGATTTTAACAACATGTGCTATGATTTTGTGTCTGTTTCGTCCAAGCTACATGAAATGGAGTTAGGATTTGGGACAGATATTGTGGTATATTGGTAGCTGGTATGTAAATTTTGATTTCAAATTCCTAGGAGAAATATTGTGATACACTTAGGACAGTTTGCAATTGCTTCTTTGAAAATAGTTGGATAGGCCGAAAATGTTCTTACATCTGAAGCTCTACTTTTAAGTTTACATCTAAACAAATTGCTTTTGTGCTCTAATTGTCATAATAATGACAATGCTTAGACATTAACAATAATATTATATTTCACTAAAGTATTGGCTATATGTGACTTGTGTAGAAGTTATCAACATGAAACGAAAGGATCGTAGTTGGATGTATCATAGGTTGGATGGGTACTCTTTAAACCGTGCTTTCCAAGAAGGAGTTGATGAATTCCTTCAATATTGTAAAGATCATCCACAGACTTCTAACCCAAATGAAGTTAGGTGTCCTTGTGTGAAATGCAAGAATTTACGTATCCATGACCCGGAAACGATTAAACTGCATTTGTATCGCAAGGGTTTCACACCGAATTACTAAGAGTGGATGAACCATGGAGAAGGCTTTCCTGACTTCTCCGAAGGGAAATCCAATGAATACCGTGACATGGTTTTGGATGCTCTAGGACATAACCAAGATCAAGGGGGTGATCACCAGGCCCAAGATGTAGAGGAGGAACCTAATGCTCAAGCCAAATAGTTCTTTGATATGCTTAAGGCTTCTGAGCAACCTTGGGTTGAAGGGAGTTCGATTTCTAGGTTGGAGATGGCCTCTAAAATCACTAGATTGAAATGTGAGTACAATTTGCCACATAGGTGTGTCGATGTTATTGCTTCTTTGTTCAGTGAGTCGGCTCCAAAGAACACCTATATAGGCGAGACCTTCTACGAGGTGAAGAAGATTGTTCAGGGGTTGGAGATGCCTGTGCAAAAAATTGATGCTTGCCCTAGAGGTTGCATGTTGTTTTGGAAAGAGGATGCCAACGCTTCTACGTGTACGGTCTGTGGCAGTGACCGATACAAGAAGACTTCTAAAGGGAACGATGTCCCTTTGAATGTTCTCACTTACCTCCCCATTACTCCGAGATTGCAAATAATGTTTGCAACAAAGGACGTTGCAGAGGAAATGACATGGCATGCAAAGAATCCTCGACAGCAAGGCACAATGGCACACCCTAGCGACAGTGACGCTTGGAAACAATTAGATAGATGCTCTAACGAATTTGCATCTGACCTAATGAAAAGGTCATAAGAAGGTCCCAAGAGAGAGAAAATGCTATTATTACCTTGTTCCGAAATATCTCAAAAAGAAGGATGATAATAAGTTTTTTGAGGCCAAAAAGATCTACGCAGTCCTGTGAAGGCCCAAAAAACTTGGTACAAAAACAAGGCAAAAACAAAAAGGATCTCAGGAGAGCCCACTGAAGGCCAAAAACAAAGGCTGCCATTTACAATTGTTGGAGGCTCTAGGGTCTTGGAAAAAAATGCCAAAAATTTAATAGGATGCTTGTATAGTCAAAATATGAACCCTAAGCGACCAACCAGGGAAAAAGGTCATACGTGGTCTTGGTAGAGTGAAAAAGCTATTGTTCCGTTATTCCGAAGTATCACGGAAAGAGGGGTGATCACAAGTTTGTAGAGGCCGAAACCGATTTATGGCAGTCTTATGGAGACCTAAAAGTCGGGGCAAAAAAAAGATAGAGTCCTGGAGAGCCCTTTGGTTGCCAAAAATTTTATAAGGTGTCTGTATGGTAAAAACAGGAACCCTTAGCAGCTAATTGGGAATGTAAAGGCCATACGAAGGTCCTAATGAGCGATAAAACTATTGTTCCCTTATTTTGAAATATCTCAGAAGGAGGGATGATCACAAGTTTTTAGAATCCAAAATTGATTATGGGTAGTCCTAAACTAAATGGTAAAAAAAAAAAAAAAAAAAAGCACCAGGGCGAAAATAATACATAGCCTGGGAGAGCCCTTTGCAGGCCAATAAGAACAAAGTCTATAATTCACAACTTTTGGAAGTTTCATAGTCTCGGAATAAAAAAATTGCCAAAAATTTTAAAGAGTGTCCGTATGTTCAAAATAGGAACCCTGAGCACCTCTAGGAATAATAGGCCATACGAAGGTTTCGGAAAAGCGAAAAAGTTATTGATCCCTTATTCCGAAGTATCTCGGAATGAGGGATGGCAACAAGTTTTTAGAGGCTGAAAAGAATCATGGGGATTATTATGGCCGGTGACCAACATGGTAAAATAAAATAAAAAAGGGCGAAAATAGGAGCCTAGGAGAGCTCTCAGAAGACCAAAAAAAAGGCTATACACAGTTTTTGGAGGACCAAAATTGCCAAAAAAAAAATTACAAGTTGCTTGTATATTCAAAGTATGAGCCTTGAGTAGCTAATCGCAGATGAAAAGGCCACACAAACAACCCGGGAGAGCTAAAAAGCTATTGTACCCTTATTCTGAAATATCTCACAAAGAGTAATAACAAGTTTTTAGAGACCGATACCAATCATGGAGAGTCCTATAGTTACCAAGAACACGTGTTAAAAGAAAATAGGGCAAAAATAAGATGGAGTTTGGGGGAGCCATCCAGATGCCAAAAACAAAGGCTATAATTCACAATCTTTAGAGGTCCCGAAAAAAAATTTCAAAATTTAAAGGGTTTTCGTATGGTAAAAATAGGATCCCTGAACAGCTAATTGGAGATGAAAAGAACATACAAATGTCTTAGGAGAGCGAAAAAAGCAATTTAGGGCTGATAATAAGTTTTTCAAAGTCGAAAGCGATCATGAGAATCCTATGGTCACCCATAAAACATGGTAAAAAAACAGAGCGAAAACAAGATAGATTCTGGGAGAGCCTTCCGGAGGAAAAAAACAAAGGCTATAATTAACGATTTTTGGATTTCTTGGGTCCAAAAAATTGGCAGAAAAAATTTACACGATGTTTGTATGGTCAAAATAGGAATCCAGAGAAGCTAATTGAGGATGAATAGGCCATACAAATGTACCGGGAGTGCAAAAAAGATATTATTACCTTATTCTAAAGGAAGAATTCATGAAAATAATCCAAACTTTGGACGATAACCTAATAAAAGACCCAATTTGATTATTCATTTTTAAACCCAACTTGACACATGATTTTCCCTTTTTGGACCCTAATCAATTTTTACTTGCAAAATTAGGTTAACCCCTCCTATTAGCAGGTAAAATTGTTTAATGGTTTTTTAATTTTTTTTTTTTTACATTCTTGTTGACTTTGACTTGCTTTAAATTCCATCACTCAACTTTTCTTATCTCTTGCTCTGTTCGCCTTTTTGGTCCTCCCATCTCTCTTGCTCTCCTTATTTCCTTCTTTTTTTATCCTCTATTCTTCTTTCTCTTATTAGCATTAATTTATCCTTGGATGTGCTTCTTTGAAATAGTAAGTCTTTTTCAGGCTTCAAATAGTCAAGGTTGTCTTTATTGATCGTCAATTAGTAAATACAATTTCAATTCCTTCTTTCTGGATCGGTCCCTAATTAATTAATATTAGCGTTAATGGGGCAGTAGGAGAGTGGTGGATTGGTATAAGAAGGTAGGTAGTTGGATTGATGTCGGTGGTAGGGGCGCGCGGTTGAGACTAATGTCAGTGGTAGTGGCGGTCAAGGCTGATGTCAGTGGTGGTGGCGACTGAGATTGATGTCGGCGTGTTGTGTTGGCTGTTGAGACTGATGTCAGTGGTGGCTCCACTAGAAGCGGCAAAACAAAGGTTATGGAAGAAGGAGAGATAAGAAAAGAAGGGAATGAATGTCCGAGGTTATTTGGGGTATCAATATGAGCATAATGTGTAAACAAATGAAGCATGACCAACAAACAATTTATGGAGGATGGTGATAAGATGATGAGATCTCAGTGCGTTGGATTGGTGTAATCAAATCATCATGTGTTTTATTTGATGATGATGATTAGATGAGGAGGAAGAAAGATACAAAGGATGCATGTATAGTGAGTGGGAATCAGATGTGATGGATTACTAAAAAATATTGTTTATTAATGGATGATGATGATGTTACAAGTATGGAGCAGAGGAATGGAAAGCAAATACATTTATGTGGGACAACAAATATGAAGATGAAATAGTAGAGGGCTATATTGAATGGAACTAACTAAATCAAATAGATACTCAACTAATAGAACATTAAAACATATTTGAAAATTAAAAAAAAAAAAAGAAGTAAAATACAAAAAGGTTACCGGCCAGTTCATCAAGTAACTGGTCACTTGGCCTAAAAAGGGAAAATCATGTGTTAAGTTGGGTATAAAATTGAATAATCCAAAGTTGAGTCTTTTATTAGGTTACCGTCCAAAGTTAGGATTATTTTCATGAATTTTTCCTATTCTGAAATAACCCTGAAAAACGGATAATTACAAGTTTCTAGAGGCCAAAACCAATCACGAGGAGTCTTGTGGATACCAAGAACATGTGGTTTTTGGAGGTTCAAAGGTCCAGGAAAAATTAACAAAAACTTTACATGTTGCCCGTATGGTCAAAATAGGAACCCTTAGACCTTGGTGATGAAAAGGTCATATGAATGTCCCATGAAAGCGAAAAAGCTATTAATCCCATATTCTGAAATATCTCGAAAGGAGGGATAATAATACGTTTTAAGAGGCCAAAACCGATCATGAGGAGTCATGTGGATACCAATAACATGTGGTAAAAATAGGGTAAAAACAAGACAAATCCTACGAGAGCCATCAGAAGCTAGGAGAGAAACATGTTTTTCCTATCTTCCAAAAAGGACATAAGACGGATGAAAACAAGCTTTTAGAGGCGGAAATCGATTGTGGGGAGTCTTGTGGTGGCCCATATCACGTGGTAAAAAACAGAGCAAAAATAAGACGGAGCCCGAGACGACCCTACGAAGGTCTCAAACGAAGGCTATTATTCACTGTTTTTTGAGGTTACTAGGTCACAGAAAAAAGTTGCCTAATATTTTATGTGGTGCACGAATGGTAAAATTATGAACCCAGACTAGGAGATTTGGGGTGAAAAACTTAAGAGGAAATATACAAGTTTTTATAGGGTCCCGAAAAAAGTTGTTTTTGGGTATAAGAGAGACAGAAAAAAAGTTTTAGAGCTCAAAACTGATGGTGGAGAGTCTTGTGGTGACCCATAGCTCATGGTAAAAATACAAGGCGAAAAAGTAAGACAGAGCCGGGACAACCACTACAACAAAACCGCTTTTTTGCGACGGAAAAATTCCGTCGCTAAATCCTGAAATTCCGTCGGAAAACATCTTTGCGACGGAATTCCGTCGGAAACGTGTCGTCGCTAATTCCTTCGTCGCAAAATTTTAGATTTTCCGACGGAATTTCCGTCGTAAAACGTTTGCGACGGAATTTTCCGTCGCAGAACAAAATTTGCGACGGAATTTTCCCTCGCAAATTTGCGAGGGAATTTTCCATCGCAAAAGTCAGATTTGCGACGGAATTTTCCGTCGCAAATTTCCGAGGGAATTTTCCGTCGCAAATTTCCGAGGGAATTTTCCGTCGGAAAGTAGGAATTTTCCGACGGAATTTCCGTCGCAAATTTGCGATGGAAAATTCCCCCGCAAATGTGCGACGGAAAATTTCGTCGCAAATCTTGCAAATTCCGTCGGAAAATTCCTACTTTCCGACGGAAAATTCCCTCGCAAACTAGTTTTTAATTTGCAACCATTTAATTTTCCATTTCTTTTGCGACGATAATTTCCGTCGCAATAGTTGCATTACTCTATTCTTATATGACAATTTGCATATTTCCGTCGGAATTTTGCAATTTCTTTCTAAAATCAAAGACTACTTCAAACCCTAATTTATACCTGCAAATCTTTATGTAGACCAAAAGCCTTTTCCATTCTGTTGCGATGATACATTCCATCGCAAACTATTTAAAACATAAATAAATTAATTTGTGTGTTACAGCTACCATGAAATACTACCATAACAAGTTTAACAATAATAATAATTGCGATGAACTAAACTATATATCATGAAATACAAGAGGCCTAGGTAACTAAACTGGAGTGCCTTCACCTGCGCCACTACCCGAGTCATCTCTGGGGTCTCTACGACGACTCTGGAACGGAGAACAACAGTCAGTGCCGAATCCCTGAATCCGACTCATCAGCTCCTCCATATGCTCTCTGTTTCTCTGCTCCATTGCGGCCATCTCTGCTTGCATCTCATTTCTGACCTCCTCTCGAACCTCCTGCCTTAACTCATCGCGAATCTGGGTCCTGATTTGCTGCTGGAACTCTTGCATCTGGGTTGTCACATTCTCTACCCTCTTGTCAAAATGTTCTTGCATTTGCGAAACGACAGAGGGAGTGTACTGTTGTGACGATCCACATCGCCTGAACGACCCGTAGTAAAGCTCAGCACCACTACCAAGACCTTTGACCCGACCTTTCTTGCTGCGCCCACCTGCTGCCTCCCAATGCATCTCATTTGGCGTCTTTGGAGTTTCCGCATTGGAGGAATCCTCAACCTGGTGCTGATATGTTTCCTACAACATGAACTTGATTACATTGAAACTTGATTGCCTACCACATAGTAATAGACGAAATACACGTAGACAACTCCAAAATAACTCCAAACACCTCAAAATGCCTGTTTACTTGCCTATTTCATTACCGTCTCTTCCATTCAGCTTAAAAGTAGCTTTAACAATCATATACTGCATATTTAGAGGGTCATGTTTTTTTTAATTTTTTGTTGAAATGTGGCATTATGTCCGTTACGGGCTCAAATTCACTCAAAAAGCACCAAAATCACTAAAACTGGGTATATAATGGCCAAAGTCACTATTTGTTCTTATTTAAGCTATAATCATGGTAAAACATTCTAAATCAAGTATTTACAAGTGTTTAAGGCATCAAGTTAAGTTAAAAAGTCAACTTCCAAGTGTTTTGAGCTCAATGTGACCCAAAATGACTCCAAAAACCTCAAAATGCTGTTTTACTTGCCTATTTCATTCCGTCTCTTCCATTCAGCTTTAAAGTATCTTAACAATCATATACTGCATATTGAGGTTGTGATGTTTTAATTTGTTGAAATGTGGCATTATGTCCGTTAAGGGCTGAAATTCACTCAAAAAAGCACCAAAACACTAAAAATGGGTAATTAATGGCCAAGTCACTATTTGTTCTTTATTTAAGCATAATCATGTAAAACATTCCTAAATCAAGTATTTACAAGTGGTTTAAGGCATCAAGTTAAGTTAAAAAGTCAACTTCCAAGTGTTTTGAGCTCAATGTGACCCAAAATGACTCCAAAAAACTCAAAATGCCTGTTTACTTGCCTATTTCATTACCGTCTCTTCCATTCAGCTTAAAAGTAGCTTTAACAATCCTATACTGCATATTTGAGGTGTCTATGTTTTTTTAATTTGTTGAAATGTGGCATTACAACCGTTACGGGCGTGAAATTCACTCAAAAAAGCACCCAAAATAACCTAAATGGGTATTAATGGCCAAGTCACTATTTGTTCTTTATTTAAGCTTATAATCTGTAAAACATTCCTAAATCAAGTATTTACAAGTGTTTAAGGCATCAAGTTAGGTAAAAAGTCAACTTCCAAGTGTTTTGAGCTCAATGTGACCCAAAATGACTCCAAAAACCTCAAATGCCTGTTTACTTGCCTATTTCATTACCGTTCTTCCATTCAGCTTAAAGTAGCTTTAACAATCATATACTGCATATTTAGAGGTGTCTATGTTTTTAATTTGTTTGAAAGTGTGGCATTATGTCCGTTACGGGCTCAAATTCACTCAAAAAGCACCAAATCACTAAAACTGGGTAATAAATGGCCAAGTCACTATTTGTTCTTATTATAGCTTATAATCATGTAAAACATTCCTAAATCAAGTATTTACAAGTGTTTAAGGCATCAAGTAAGTTAAAAGTCAACTCCAAGTGTTTTGAGCTCAATGTGACCCAAAATGACTCCAAAAACCTCAAAATGCCTGTTTACTTGCCTATTTCATACCGTTCTCTCATTCAGCTTAAAAGTAGCTTAACAATCTATACTGCATATAGAGGTTCTATTATTTTAATTAGTTGAAATGTGGCATTATAACCGTTACGGGCTGAAATTCACTCAAAAAAGCACCAAAATCACTAAAAACGGGGTAATATAATGGCCAAGTCACTATTTGTCTTATTTTAAGCTTTATAATCATGTAAAACTTCCTAAAATCAAGTTTTACAAGTGTTTAAGGCATAAGTTAAGTTAAAAGTCAACTTCCAACTGTTTTGAGCTCAATGTGACCAAAATGACTCCAAACACCTCACAAATGCCTGTTTACTTGCCTTTTCATACCGTCTTTCCATTCAGCTTAAAAATAGTATTACATTCCTATACTGCAATATTTAGAGGTTTCTATGTTTAATTGTTGAATGGTGGCATTACAACCGTTACGGGCTTAAATTTTTCTCAAAAAAGCTCCAAAATGTACAACCACAATTTGCTTGCTTTGGAGTTGGCTGGCACCTTTCCTTTCCCCGGACATCTTTGAAATGCGTACGCATTAGCAGGTCTACTGGGGTTGGTAGCTTGCATCATTCGCTTGCCTGCACATGTGACGGAGTCGAATAGTGTAAAAGAAAATCGTATAAGTATTTAACTTTCAAATACGAAGAAGAATGAATAGAAAAGATTTCATTATTAACATCTTCTTGCATGTTGCACCAGCTGAGATGGAACCTTGAAAGTGGGTGGGTTCAAGGGGTTATCCATAGAGCCACCTCTTGTTCTTTGTTGAGACTTTTCTCTTGTAAGTTTCATCTTCTTAACCACAGCCAGCATAGCCTTGTGGACATCCTCAGTGACCCATTAGGCTTAGCTCCATTCATCGAGTGGGGTGACGGTGTAGAATATGTCACGCAATCGATTTCCAAGCCTTGTAACGAATTGTTGTCAACTGGGTTCCAACTGAGGATCCCAGTGCATTGCCTTGCGATTCAAATCAAATGTAGTTATCATACTCAATGTGAACAAAGTGTTAAAAACCAATGTGTTTTAATTACTTACCCCAAACACGTTCCACCAGTGACTTTTGGTGGCATCATCAACTTCCTTGTAATTTCTCCAAGGGGCGTTGTAGTATCCCTGAATCGTTTGCGTTATCAACCTCTTAACCTTATCATCTTCAAACCTGAACAGAACAACCGAATTTAGATAATTGTTTAACGAAATGAAAGACAGTTGCAAACAAAATTACAACAATGCGTGTCGAAGATATGCATCTAAAACTGTTACCACAACGAAGTCGGGTCCAACACCAGCCTCCCTGACTCATCTGTCGCTTGACCTGATTCTTGACGCCGAGTAGTAGCATGGGTGTTCACTGAGTGTGAACTCTATCTGAATTTGACCATGATGATCCTGTGTCACGTTGCCACGCTCTGCTGTGTTGCGATGACTCACCCCAAGTGTGATCACGGTACCATGAATATTTGAAGTACCTTTTTTCCCCTTCTTCTGTGCATCTGATGAGTACCGCCGTCCATGAATACCTGATTCAATGTTAACCACTATAAACACACATACATATGAGTGACAATATTTATTAGGGACGAATCTGCACAATACATGAATCTGAATACTAACATAATGCAAGATAAAAGCTCTGCTGTGAAAATCAATAAAACAACAATACACATATTCATTTCATGTAAATGGATCTCCAACAAGCGTTCATTACACATAATGACAACAATAATGGCTCAATACCTAAGCTAATAATCATCTTATTCCAACACTTGCACTACATGAATGAAATAAGGTAACTATTCACTGCTATGATCTGTACTATATCCGTCACTACTGTCATCTAGGTATACAATGGTGTCGTCCTCTTCTTCTGAATCGCTTGAGCTCAGTTCAGATTCATCTTCGTCATCGTCTGCAATCATTTCATCGTCATCAGAATCAGAGACAACAAAGTCCTCAACAACATCACAGTCCGGAATCTCGTTAGGTGGACAAAGGCTTGAAGGTGCGCTAGGTAAAGTTTCCTGTAGAAATTGTAGGTCAACTGGAGCATCAACTACGGACCTAGCGTGTGTTTTGAACACAACCCACCATTGAACGCGATCTCGTTTCAGGCTTGGATAAGATGTGTAGTAAACCTGGTTTACTTGATAAGATAAGACAAATGGGTCATACTTAGGGTACTTTTTCGTATGATTGACTTCGACAAGCTTGTATCGGTCATGTACGTTCATACCCCTAACAGAATCCATCCAGCTACACTTAAACAACATAGTCTTGTACTCATTTTTCGCACCAGTGTAGACAAGTTCAATGATGTCATCTAAAATTCCATAGTACTCTGAGCCATCTTCACCCGAAACTGAAACACCGTAATTCATAGTGGCTTTTTGACGACCGTGACCATACGTATGAAAGTTGAAACCACAAACCATGATTTGACTGAAACTTCGAACTCGCTTGAAAGGCCCCATAGCCAAAGCTTGTAGGACATCAGAATTCGGTTTATCGCGATGGACCTGTAGGTACGGTGAAAATGGTAATGTTAAAGTGTAACGGTAAGTCAAACCTATAAACACAAACAAATAGGGTATTGATTGTTGTTACCGTATCACGGAACCACTTTGGGAATTCAACTTCAAATTTTTCTTGAACTGCTTCTCTATCCAAAGTCCGATGGGTTGAGAGAAGGTGGTCCTCAAACTTCCTACAAAATGAATGATTCCAACTCAATGACTAAAAATGAAACATAGTTGTTCACATGCTATGAATATACATGTAACATTTTTGTCCTAACCTTTCATAGTCACCCAAAATGCCGCAGTTGGACAGCACAAAAAAGTGTGCATGTTGGAGTTCTTTCTGATCTAGAAATCTTGACTTCCCTTGATTTGTAACACGACCTGTGTCGACTGTGAATAGTTCTGGAACATCATTGTTGTGTATGTCACTGTCAATATCAGGGTTGACATTCCGACCTAGATCTCTTGTTTTTGTGTCAAACTTGTAGTCAAAGTAATGCGAGCAAAAGTTTGCAACCTCTTCAGTTAGGTAAGCGTTGCATATTGAACCTTCAACACGGGCTTTATTCCCAATTTTCCGTTTCAAGTGATTTAGAAACCTGAAATTAATATTAAACAACAGTAATTACGTTTAACCAACCGGTTATATAAATGACAACATGATAATTATGTTTGAATTCTCTGGCTACAACCTTTCAAATGGATACATCCATCGATATTGAACAGGTCCACACAACTTCGCTTCAAATGGCAAATGTATCGGTAAATGTTCCATTGAGTTGAAAAATGAAGGAGGGAAAATCTTCTCTAGCTTGCAAATTATCTCCGCAATGTTTCTCTCCAATCGTTCCATGTCACTTACTGTAATAGTGTAGCAACATATATCTCGAAAGAATTGACTTATCTCTGTGATTGCATTCCATACATGAATGGGCAAAAATTCTTTAAGAGCAACAGGGAACAACCTTTCCATGAAGACATGACAGTCATGACTTTTCATTCCTACTAGTTTACAACCTTGTAAATCAACACATCTGCTCAAATTAGAAGCGTACCCATCAGGAAATCGCAACTGCTTCACCCACTCACACAAAACCTTCCTTTGTGCTCTATCAAGAGTGTAAGGTGCCTTTGGCATGACATCTTTTCCTTGATCGTCTTTTTGTAGATGAAGCTGGGGACGTTTACAATGAGCCTGGATGTCTAATCTAGCGGCAGCCGTGTCAGAAGTTTTTCCCTTGACATCCATAATAGTTTGAATTAGTTGTTCAAAAAAGTTCTTCTCAATGTGCATCACATCTAGGTTATGGCGAACGAGAAGATGTTTCCAATAAGGCAGCTCCCAAAATATGCTTTGCTTTGTCCAACCTTTTTTGGCCTTTTTGACTTGTTTAAGTGCTTCGGGACCATCAACTGCCTTCGGAAGGTCTTTCACACATTCCCAAAGCTCATCACCTGACATGATGTGTGGAGGATCGCCTTTCTCAACTCTATTCTTACAGAAAGCTGTCTTGCTTTTCCTGAAAGGGTGATCTGGAGATAGGAATTTCCTATGGCAATCAAACCATGTTACCTTACCACTGTTGCTTAACCAAAATGCCTGGCTTTTCTCCATGCAGTAAGGACAAGCTTTCTTACCGGCTGTAGACCACCCAGACATCATACCGTAAGCTGGAAAGTCACCAATGGTCCACAAGATGGCTGCTCGAAGAGTGAAATTTTGTTTTGTTGAAATGTCGTACGTAGTTGCACCAATGTCCCACAATTGTTTCAACTCTTCAATTAATGGCTGCATGTAAACATCTAAGTTTCCCTTTGGGTTGTTTGGACCGGGAATAATCAAAGAAAGGAACATAAACTCCCTTTTCATACACATGGAGGGAGGCAAGTTGTAAGGGGTTAAAATAACAGGCCAGCAAGAATACTTACCGCCAAATTTACCATGAGGATCAAACCCATCTGTACACAACCCAAGCCGAACATTACGAGGTTCAGATGCAAATTCGTTAGAGCATCTATCTAATTGTTTCCAAGCGTCACTGTCGCTAGGGTGTGCCATTGTGCCTTGCTGTCGAGGATTCTTTGCATGCCATGCCATTTCCTCTGCAACGTCCTTTGTTGCAAACATTCTTTGCAATCGAGGAGTAATGGGGAGGTAAGTGAGAACATTCAAAGGCACATCGTTCCCTTTAGAAGTCTTCTTGTATCGGTCGCTGCCACAGACCGTACACGTAGAAGCGTTGGCATCCTGTTTCCAAAACAACATGCAACCTCTCGGGCATGCATCAATTTTTTGCACAGGCATCTCCAACCCCTGAACAATCTTCTTCACCTCGTAGAAGGTCTCGCCTATATAGGTGTTCTTTGGAGCCGACTCACTGAACAAAGAGGCAATAGCATCGACACACCTATGTGGCAAATTATACTCGCATTTCAAGCTAGTGATTTTAGAGGCCATCTCCAACCTAGAAATTGAACTCCCTTCAACCCAAGGTTGCTCAGAAGCCTTAAGCATATCAAGGAACTGTTTGGCTTGAGCATTAGGTTCCTCCTCTACATCTTGGGCCTGGTGATCACCCCCTTGATCTTGGTTATGTCCTAGAGCATCCAAAACCATGTCACGGTATTCATTGGATTTCCCTTCGGAGGAGTCAGGAAAGCCTTCTCCATGGTTCATCCACTCGTAGTAATTCGGTGTGAAACCCTTGCGATACAAATGCAGTTTAATCGTTTCCGGGTCATGGATACGTAAATTCTTGCATTTCACACAAGGACACCTAACTTCATTTGGGTTAGAAGTCTGTGGATGATCTTTACAATATTGAAGGAATTCATCAACTCCTTCTTGGAAAGCACGGTTTAAAGAGTACCCATCCAACCTATGATACATCCAAGTACGATCCTTTCGTTTCATGTTGATAACTTCTACACAAGTCACATACAGCCAATACTTTAGTGAAATATAATATTATTGTTAATGTCTAAGCATTGTCATTATTATGACAATTAGAGCACAAAAGCAATTTGTTTAGATGTAAACTTAAAAGTAGAGCTTCAGATGTGCTAATAATAGCATCCTAAGCAAACTTCTCTTAGGAACATAAGCCCTAAACACATTAGTTGCACACTAATGAAAGTGCTATGAACTAAAACCTTCATTTACATTCACTAATTAGAGCATCCTATGCTAATTTTACTTACGCATTTTTGTTTTACATTCACTTTGATTTTTGTCTTTGTTTTTCAATTTATAGATTTTTACCGACGACTTCTAATTCGTATTTAATTTAATTCTCACTTTGATTAGTTGTGTAGTTGTAATTACTTCTAATCCGGATTAGAGCATTACCGACGATTACTCTTTTATAATTCTATCTTCAACCTTTCACAATATTCTTCACTTTTTGCTACACTCAACACTTCTATTATTTAACTTTTTCGATCTGCTTTTATCTACTTTCAACTTAGACTCAAAAGATGAAACATAAATAAATAAACAAAAAATCTCAAAAGGCTCAAAAAGCAAGCGTCTCGCCTAGGTGCACTTCAGTGCGCCTCTCGTAGGGGTATGCGCCTCAGCCTCCAAGGGCTTATTTGTTGGTGCCTTAGTGCGCCTTGTGCTGACACGCCCGCCTTTAAAACTAAGGTTATAATTGTTTCTTAAAAAAAGCCAAACAGGTCCATAAACTCAATAAGTTGCATTACTCTGTTATAAATCCATCACAAATAAGTATCCTAAACTAACATGCGTTTTAAGAGTCATAATTAAACTTTATTCTAAAAATTTGCATCGATTGGCACCCACCGTGCATATCACATTGTGATTAAAGGTAATTATTGATAGATTTACTATGGAACAAGTAGTTAAGAGGATGAAGCCAGAAGTTCGAACAAAGGCACAAACGAAATTAGATGCTAAATATGATTAAGAACTAATATGATTGCAAACTTTGTATAATGCTATGGGTGAGTTTCTTACTACGACTACACGTGATCACGCACTAAGTTATAACGAACCTAAGAAATATTCTCACAATGATATCAAGTTTATTAAACTTCCAAAATTTGATGGTAACAAAAATCCAATGGCATAGATAGATTAGTTTAGACGTGTGGAAAAAATTTTCGAGGACAAAAGTATCGATGACTCTAAAAACTTCTCATGCTATCGTAAAGTTGATTGGATATGAATCTACATGGTATGTAATAAATGTTCTTGTTCTTAGTATTTTGTTACATGCTTCCCCTACTACTATAGGCAAAAACAAAGAACAATGTGAGAATTTATTTTACTCAAGGTGTGTTTAATTTTCAATGGTANGATATCAAGTTTATTAAACTTCCAAAATTTGATGGTAACAAAAATCCAGTGGCATAGATAGATTAGTTTAGACGTATGGACAAAATTTTCGTGAACAACAATGGAGGAATCAATGCAGTGATGGTTGAATTTCACTACTACATTTTAGAGCAATATACACAGAATTGTTTTCCTGTGAAATTTGGACCATAGAAACAAACATTCCACAATTTTACATGGGACAGAAGCCCAAACTTTCAGCACTTGAAATCGAAAAAATACGACAAAACCCAGAAGATGACTGATGAAGTTCAAAGGAAAATAAAAAGTTCTATACATAATTACAATCAAATGCGATTGACACAAATTAACGACATTAACACAAATTAACACAAATTAACGAGCTTAACGATTGACAAATTACAAACTGACGACATTAACGATTATAATTTAATTTAATTGTTAAAAAAACTGATTTTTAATTTAATTCTTAAAAAAGGAATCTTACAATTGAAACTGACATTTGAAGGAGGAAAGAATCATCGCAAATTTAATTTAATTGTTGAAAAAAATCTGATTTTTACGGACGAAGAAAAGCAACAAAGAAGAACAACAGGCGAAGAACAACAAAGAAGAAAAGAAAATCAGAAAATTACCGAAGAACAGACGACGAAGAACAGGCAGCGACGAAGAACAACAACAATGCGCCGAAGACGAAGCCGAAGAAGGACAAAGAAGAACAAGACGACGAAGAACAACAAGAATGCGTCGAATTCAGAAGAACAACACTCTTAATGAACTCCTATTACCACAGAAACTACAGAAACTTAATTACCACATTCATATTAGTTAATAAATATCAAGAACTCCTAATGAACTACAGAAACTTAGAGCACAAAAGCAATTTGTTTAGATGTAAAGTTAAAAGTAGAGCTTCAGATGTGCTAATAATAGCATCCTAAGCAAACTTCTCTTAGGAACATAAGCCCTAAACATATTAGTTGCACACTAATGAAAGTGCTATGAACATATATGAAAGCACATCAATATGAAAGCAAGGACCTCCTCATACGTATTGATCCTTACAATCATCGACTATCATAGTACACAGAGCCATCATATATCGAGGCTGAACTGTTGAAGCAACTACATTGAAGCAATTGTTTATTTTAATAACTATATATAATGTTACTTGTTCTGTTCACATATATGGAATTGCAGTAGTTAAAATTTAATTACAATATAATCCACATCAGTCACCCATATGCGTATCCATTTTTACCAATTAGTATCTCACCCAATTTAAGTACCTCATTTTTGAATTTCTGGAAGAATGAATAATACAGATACTATAAATTCAATAGTTGACAAAATTATATCTTCCAAAATTCATAGATGATCAGTTATTACGTACTACAAGGTCTACAACACCCGAATGATTCAGCCATATTTGCATGACTGCCTTTCTCGACACAAATATATAGTTTTTTCCACAACTTCTAAACTAGTTAACTGAAACCCACGAAGGAAAATTCTAAGCCAATTCACCAATTCACAATAATCAACAATTCACAATACTCAACCAATTCCTGATACTAGTATTTTAAAACCCTCCAAAACCATCCGAACATGAACTAATAAAAAACAAGTTAAAATTCAGTTTAAACTCTTCATATAAATCCATATGAATCCAGTTTAAACTCTTCATTAAAAGTAAATTCAATTCAATTGAACTTAATTCGAAAGGTTGAAGAAATTAAAACCAACTCAAATCAATTAACCAACTAAAACAGCTAAAATTACAATCATAAACCACAGTTATATAAACAAAAACCCTAATCAGAAATTAAAACCCTAGAAATTATAATTCAAGCAAGATCTAAACACACGAGTTTTTAATTTCGGAAGTAGCAAAACAGCTATTCGTCAAAAGAATAATTAATAATTAGATCATAAAATTAAATGAAATGAAGCGATTAACAACAGCAATTCGTCAAAACCCTAATTAATAACAAGGTGAAATTAATTTGGGAATTAAATTGAATACCTGCTTACGGAAATCCCGACTGAAATGATGAAGAAGTGAAAGTGTAGAAGAAATCGATTAACAAAAGGGAAGAAGCCGTGAACTAGGGTTGAGAGGCGTGTCCGCCACCGACTGAGGGAGGGAGGGAGGGAGGGAGGGAGGAAGAAGCCGTTTTCCGCCGCCGACTGAGGGAGTGTTGAGAGGGAGTTGTGAGGGAGTAAGGTTTGACGAAGAAGAAGGAGTTAGGGTTTTTTTTTTGTTTTGTTTTTCGCGACAAAATAACAAATAAAGGGAAGTTTTAATTCTGTCGGGATTTTGCGACGGAATTTCCGACGGACTAATTTCCGTCGCAAAACTCCGACGGAAAAATCCGTCGCAAAATTGAAAATTCCGTCACAAACTGATTAAATTTTGCAATTAGTTTCGTAGGCAATTTCCGACAGAAAAATCCGTCGCAATATTACTAATTCCGTCGCAAATTTCCGAATTTGCGACGGATTATAATTTCGTCGCAAAAATTCCCTCGCTAAAAAACTGTTTTCTTGTAGTGAACCCCTCTGGAGGCCTCATTCAGATTTTTTTACACATTGCCCGCATAATCAAAATGCGAACCTAGACCAGGCAATTTGAGGTGAAAAGGCCATAAGAGTGATGATAACAAGTTTTTCTAAGGTTCCATAAAAAGTTGTTTTTCCCTTCTGATAACAAGTTTATAGAGGCGGAAATCGATTGTGGGGAGTCTTGTGGTGGCCCATAACACGTGGTAAAAACAATAGGGCGAAAATAAGATGGAGCCCGGGATAGACCCACAAGAATCCTCAAATGAAGGCTATTATTCATTGTATTTTGAGGTTTCAGGGTCCCTGGAAAAAAATTGCCGAAATTTTTTCACGATGCCCGTATTATGAAAATATGATCCTAGCCCAGGCGATTTGGGGTGAAGAGGCTAAAAGATGAATGACAAGTTTTTATAAGGTTCCAAAAAAAAGTTATTTTTCCCTTCTTTCGAAAGGATATCAAAGGGATGATAACAGGTTTTTAGAGGTAAAAACTGATCATGGGGTGTCCTATAGTAGCCCTTAGCATGTGGTAAAAAAGAAAGGGTGAAAACTAGATGGAGTCCAGGACAGCCTCTCTAGAGGCCTCAAACAAAGACTATTATTCACTATTTTTTGTGGTTTCAGTGTCCCGGAAAAAAATTGCCGATATTTTTTCACAATGGACATATGGTAAAATTATTAACCCAAACAAGGCGATTTGGGGTAAAAAGGCCATAAGAGGGATGATAACAAGATTTTATAGGGTACCAGAAAAAGTTAGGGCCTGTTTACTTTAGCATAAAATCAGTTTGATTCAGCTCAATTCAGCTCTTTTTTATTTTGCTAATTTATTAGTTCCTAATATTATTTGTTCATATATATATATATATATATATATATAGAAAGAGGATCATGTGAAAACCACAAAAAGGGTACAATAGAGGTATAAAGAGTACACATACTTCATTGATGACCTTTTCATAAATAATAAAAAAATTGTTGTAAATGTACCTATGCCACTTTAATCTTAATATGTACCGCTTAAATCTTATATGTGCCCCTTTTTTGTGGTTTTCACGATTTTTAGCAAACTTAAGGTTTTTAGTGGATCCTTGTTATATATATTTGTTCATAATATTATCATTTACAAAAACAAAATTATACCACATAAGTGGATTACCATTCACAAAAAGTATAAAATTGTATTACTGAGTTTTATTTCATTAAATATAAACTAGCAATAACGAATTTTTTTTCGTTGTTTAATAATTATTAGTAGATTAATATTAAAATTATTACTATGTCATTACTCCATAAAAGTTAAAAATCTTAATAATCCATAGTTAAAGTCAATAATCATAATTAAAAACCAATAGTTAAAAATCAATGATCAATAGTTAAAAATCATCAATCCATAATAAAAAACTTTCAGTTCTGTTTATTTCAGCTCCAATCAGTTGTTCAATTCAGTTCCAATCAGTTCAATTCAATTAAGATGTTTTCGGCTGCAGTAACAGTCCCTTGTTTTTCCTTTTGTTCGAAAATGCCACAAGAAGCATGGTAACAAATTTTTAGAGGTTGAAATTTATCGTTGGGAGTCATGTGGTAACCCACAGCTCGTGGTAAAAAAATAGAGCAAAAGCAAGACAGAGCCTGGGACAGCTCCTTTGGAGGCCTCAAACGAAGGCCTATTCACTTTTTGTTGAGTTTTAGGGGTCCAGGAAAAAAAATTGCTGAAATTTTTTCACGATGCCTAAAATATGAACGTAGTCCAGAATATTTCGGGTGAAAATATCATAAGTAGGATGATAACAAGTATTTATAAGGTTCTTAAAAAGTGTTTTTCCCTTCTTCTGTAAAGGCCATAAGAGGAATGGTAAAACGTTTTTAGATGTGGAAACCGATCGTGGGGAGTTCTGTGGTGACCCATAGCACGTGGTAAAAAAAATAAGGCGAAAACAAGATGGAGCTCAAGACATCCCCTCTGTAGTCCTTAAATGAAGTCTATTATTCACTGTTTTTTAAGGTTTCGCAGTCTTGAAAAATAATTTCTAATTTTATTTTACGATGGTTGTATGGTTAAAATATGAACCAACTAGGCGATTTGGGATGAAAACACCAAAAGAGGATAATAACAAGTTTTTATAAGGTTTCGAAAGAATTGTTTTTCCCTTCTTCCTAAAAGAACATAAGAGGGATGATGACAAGTTTTTAACAGCTGGAAAATGATCGTGGGGAGTCTTGTGGTGTCCCATAGCTCTTGGTAAAAAAAAATAGGGTAGAAGTAAGACGGAGCCCGAACATCCTCTCTAGAAGCCTCAAACGACGGCTACTATTCTTTGTTTTTTGAAGTATCAGGGTCAGTAAATTGTTGAATTTTTTTCACGATGACTAGGTGAATAAGCCATAAGAGGGATAATTATAGGTTTTTATACAGTTCAAAAATTAGTTGTTTTTCCCTTCTTTTAAAAAGGACATAAGAGAGATGACATCAACTTTTTAGAGGTAGGGCCATAGCACGTGGTAAATAAATAGGACAAAAACAAGACAGAGCTCCGGACAACCCGTTTGTTTTTTTACCACATGATACGTACCATCAAAGAACTCTCCACGATCGATTTCGGCCCTCAAAGACCTCTAATGATCCCTCTTATGGGCTCTTCCTCATATGGGAAAATCAGGTCTCTCGAGAACCGTCTAAAATCTTAATCTCATCGTCCTTCTTAAGGCGTTTTCAACCCAAATCTCTTGATCTAGGGTCATATAATGACCATACGAGAACCCCGGAAAATTATGGGCATTTTTTTCCCGGGACCCCGGAACCCCAAAAACAGTGAATAATAATAGCCTTTGTTTCAAGCCTCCGGAAGGGCTGTCCCAGGACCGGTCACTTTTTCGCCCCGTTTTTTTACCACGTGCTATGGACCACAACAACCCCCCCCCCCCCCACGATCGGTTTCGGCC
>PYUH01000430.1:169339-181839 GCA_016808085.1 Suaeda aralocaspica | reverse complement strand
CAATGCTCAATATTTTGGTCATAACTCAAGATATAATCATCAGATTGACGTGATTCAAGTTGTATCAGAAACTAGACTCATAGATCTTTCCAACGTCAGGTCACAAACCCCATTTTAATTCCTAGAACTCAAGTTACAGACCTTCAAAGTCGACCCAACATATTAGAACGCGAACTAGCACCCAATGGTTTTGAGCATTTTTTTCCCTTGAGTGCTGTCCGGCCAGCTGGGTACCCATTGAGAGCTGGTCGTGCCATAAATGCTAAAAATCCTAATTTGATATCTTTTGTATTTTCCTAGTCTATATTTCCTAATCTTCTATTTTATTTTTCCTACTTTATGTTAATTAGGAAAATAGATATATAGGAAAATAAATCTATTATTGGGGGGAAGAGGAGAATACACGACTAAAAATTGCATTAGGAGTATATGTTGGTTTTCCATCTTCTTCCTTCAACATTGAACTTTCATGTATCAGTGGGTTTCTCCTTTTCTTTGTTGTTGTTGTTGTTGTTGTTGTTGTTGTTGTTGTTGTTTGTTTCTTTGTTTTTCTTCTTTAATTATGTTTGAGTAGTATTCTAGCCTAGGGTTGAGTTGAACCCTAATATGATTCCTCAATTTAATTAGTTTGTTATTCATCTTTGTTAGAGTTGGTTTTATAATCAAAAAATGATCAGAAATAGTATTTATTGAATGTGATTAGGTTCGCAACAAAAGCTGGTTCTTAATCGATTTTAAAACCCTAATCAAAAGTAGGATTTATTGACGTGAAAATAGTGAATATTACTTGCTAGGATTTTGTAGGATGCTATTCGTAATGTATTTAATATGCATGACTCCATGAAAATAGGTATGATTACATTATTAGGGAGCTGAGCCAATAATTGATCGAAAGAAATTCTTGGTATTTTTAGGGCGCGTCTATCCTGTTGAGTTTATTTTGGTTAATTGGGGGAACGATTAAGGATTATATTAGTTCATATTAGTGAGGATACTTAATTTTAGAGTCTTTTTATTCATAGTTTATATTTCATTAGTCATAGTTTTAGATCATTCAACTCCTTATTTTTCCCGACTCTACTAATTATTATTCATAGCGACCACTTGTTAATTGAACCTTCTTTGTGGGATTGGCCATGATTTACCCTGCTACATTATTAGGAGGATTAGTTAGGTTTTTATTTTTGATAGGTTTTTATTAAGGACACTAATACATAAATAATGTAAAGATCACATTTAACATGTCAAAAAAGTGTCGAGCGGGGACTCAAAATTACTTAAAATAAGCACTCTTAACATTTGCTCTATCATCACCGACAATTATTATTTGTTGAGAATCTAATATTTATCTTTCTAAGACTTCCGCTATTCTTATGTCCCTGGGGCCTGTTTACTTCGGCTTAAAATCCGTTCAGTTCAGTTCAGCTGTGTTCAGTTCAGTTTAGCTCTTCTTTTATTTTGCTAATCAATCCTACATAAAAAACTTTCAGTTCAGTTCAGTTCAACTATTTCCAGTTGAAGTAAACAGACCCTTGTTCAATAACACAATTTATTGTTGAAGCTTAATTAATGTTTTATTCGAGGTTTAATTAGTTTCTTGTTTGTAATAATAAATAATTTAAATGATGTATACATATATAACATATTTATTTTTTTGCTTTTGTTTACATTATTATTATTATTTTTTTTTGTATACAAGTCCACGTTACTTGTGAAATTATTTAAACTAGTTATTAGCCCGGATAATGTTCCAGGTCATTGTAATTTATCATTATCAAAAAATTGAAAAATTAACAATGAAATTTGATTAAACTAACAAAGTATAAGAGCGGGGTGATACACACATATAAGCATAATTAATTGGAGTTATACTATAATTAATGCAATTATATATGTTTTAATGATTTTTAGTAAAGAAATTATTTACGTAGTATAAGTTTTTATGTTTGCATTGTTATTATAAAATTGTTCATAGATTAGTGATGGCATCATTACGTTATGAACTTTTTGAATAAGGATTATTAAACTTTGAGTATATATGTCACGCCAACTATAGATAAAGAGGGTGACACATGGTGAATTGCAAATCCCTCCCTTGTATTTTAATATATATTATGTTCAGTTCTTAGTTATAAACTTTTTGAATAAGAATTATTGAACTTCGATAAAATATGTTACGTCGACTATGGATATATAAAGAGGGTCCTCATCCCTTACGTTTTAATATATAGTATAGATATGCGTTTAATTTTGCAATTAAAAATAAACAATTATATATTAAAAGTAATTTCGCAAATTAAAGTCAATTTCTTATGTATATATACTACGTATTACACGCATATAGGTAAATTGCCATTTGTAAGCTCAACTGCACAAGTGGAATGTGGATAACACTTATATGTAACAATTATATATATATATATATAGAACTTCGATGCTGATTAAATATGGAGACATGGAAACAAAGAGTATCATTATAAATAGCCATACTTTTCTTATAACAGTAGTATAATACTAGCTGTAAATTACGTTCTATTATCAATCTTACATCAACACCATTGAAATTTAAGCACATGCATGATGACATGCAACTATATATGCATGCAAACTGCTCTTAATTAGCGTTTTTTATTTGCTGCTTCTTTTTGAGAGTTGAAGTAAACGGCAGCAACCGGTAAACCAAGCCCATTTTGTGCAGCAAAACTCCGAGTGCTGAAGTTGTTACGGGCATTTGGCAGTTGCCATGGCTTCGACGGTGGGCCTTTTTGTCTAAACAACACCAAAACATACCGGTGTATCCCTGTTGGCGGTTTTGGTCCCATGTACTCAACCAACTCTCTTCCTGCATTTCATAAATGGCTCACTTCGTTGAATTACAAGTGGAGAATATTGTAGTTTTTGTAGACACCTATTTTATTGATTTCATCTAGCTATTTGCTTCAAATATGTAAATCGAAGTAGCTAATCACTATTAGAAGACCAACTCAACTAAAAACCAAAAGAGTTAGGACCAGAAATAATCTATATACACTATTACGCTTCCTTACATGAAAGCCCATTAGACTCGAAATGCAAATGCAATATGAAGCCCACCATACGCGGGCCTTAATAATCCCACTTAGAAAGAAGGGGTGGATATATAGGATTCGAACTCGTGACATTTGTCTCATATTGGCGTTAATACCATATTAGAAAACCAACTCAACCAAAAGCTTAGCTTATAGAGTATATAAACTATTAGTGGACCTCAATCAATAGATAGATCGAGTTTAAGCCTTATAGAGTATCTATATATATATGGCCTCAACCATTAGTTTAAGCCTTTTAGTTGAGTTATTCCTCTAATATAGTATTAGCACCAATGTGACACAAATATCACGAATTTGAATCTCACACCCATCCTTTCCAAGTGATATTATAAAGCGCTGAATTTGGTAGGCCTCATTTGCATTGCATCCACATTTATAGCCCGATGGACTCTTATATGAAAGGACATGATAGAGTATATAAACTATTCCTTAATCTCAACCATCAGCTTAGGTTTATAATTGAGTTAGTTGCTCTTCTAATATTCATAATGTGAAAATCCATTATTAGACTAACAATTAATCAATACATATGATAAAGTATAAAACGTATAACTTAGAATCTAAGTCACCCCTATTATTTTCAAAGTGGAATGTTTAGGGTCATACACCCTTCAAGCCCAATTGACTTTTGTGTGAGGGAACATGATAAAGTATAAGACCTAAATTAGTATAAAACGTATTACAACGCGGAGCTTCATACACCTTTATTATAATATAACAACAAAATTAGGAGCCCTTAGCTTCCTCCCGAGGATCACTTCTAACTTATCATAATCATAGGGGATCTACATTAGCAATCCAATGTCTTGATGTTTACCAAGAAGATATTGCACGTAATCCTAATTATTTTAAGAAATACAATAATTTATGAACAAAGTATTTGCAACAATATTGAGATGGGATGTTAGATCTTAGAATCAGAAGATTGAACTCATTGACGAACCAAACAACGATTCTCTATATGAGAAACTACAATAAAATTGTTCATAAAATTATATTCAGAAAAGTTTTTACGGAAAAACACCATATCTGAAGTACTCATATTATGATTGAATAAACGCGCGGTATATAAATATAGGACTAACCTTTAGAAGCATCCATTCCTTGCGGAATATCAGCAACGATCCTGAGAAAGCAATAAAAATCAACAATCTCAATTCAATTAATCACATCTTTATTATATACACTACTACAATAGTACTTTAATTTTATATTATAACAAACTTAATACTACTGAAATATATAGGCATGCAACCAATTTTCTTATTATGTGTTTGCACTTTTCGATTTATTTTGCCTAAATGAACATATTACCACCTATCTAACTTATAAATACTGAAAATAAGTTAAAAAATTTCATACCCTATATCATCAAGCTAGTAAGTACCATGTAACACAGAATATAAGTACTTAAATGAATTGAACATGCATGCATGTGATGTATCTAACCAATGGAGCCATTCTTTCATTTTGGGTTCACTTGGACTTGGAGCATCTGGATCAATCATTATCTATCAGCAAACAAATTAAATCCATAATCAAAATCAATAGTATTATATTGTGTACATAAACGAGTATAAATATAATCAAAGTCAATAATATAATCAAACAATATATATCTTACTCTTTGTATACCGTGACATTTATATATATATATATATATTTTTTACAGCTGAATTAATGAGAATAATTGACACACAGGTAGTTATAAAAAATGTAGTATGACACGATATCTCATAACAGATCGACAAAGTAAGGAACTATTGCATGGTCCCAATGGCCACAACTACTAGGTAGTGGAACCATCATTCTTTTTTTCAATAATGAGTACGGAGTATCCAATACGGCCATGCAATAATTTCGAGACAGACACTTGTTACACTTTGAAATCCTGAATTCAAACGATCTATACATGTATAAATATACATATACACAAAGTAAGAAATACAAACGAAGATCGATATACATACTAGGGTAAACAAGGAATCTGTAGAAGGAACACTCGAAATTTGAACAAGAGGTCTTTCACTAGCAAGTGAAGGTTTGATTTCGCAACCATTGAAAATGTGTTTAGAACCATATAAAACTCGAAAATCCGCCATTGGAACAAACATATCAAGCACATCACCAACTACTCTTCCAACAACCAAAGGATCAATTGATCTAACCATTGTTGTCATTCTTTTTTCTTTTTTTCCCTTACTACTAATTAGCATACAATGTAGATTAATAAACTCTCTAATAATAATATGTTGTCTACGACATACTACAAACATATGTGTCATGTAAATTGGTATTTATATACAAATACAGATTAACTATACATGTCACTAAATGGACTTTGCTAAGTGGCGTGGAATGAGTGACACGTAGCAATGAAGCTAAGTGGTTGACACGTGTTTTTCTGACTTTTCTAAAATTTGAGTTGGACACGTGTAGGATATCCAAGGATGTTCTGTCCCCTCATAACAGAATCATTGTAACAGCACCTGCCGCCTTTATTTATGCTGTAACGCCTAATTATTCTAACGTAATGAATTTTTTTTTTTTTTTTTTCATGTGAATCCCCTACCTTGTATATATATATATATATATATATATATATATATATATATATATATATTCCCATTAGTAAAAGGAGATGGATAGTTTTTATGATTTATGAATATATTTTTTAATGTTTTGGGATTCCAAGCATAAAAAAAGGAGGACAAAAGTGTAAGATTACCAAAGCATAATCTTTTTTTGTTAGCAAAAAGAAAAACATAGAAAGCACTCTCATAAAAAATAAAATAGATAATAAATAATTAAACCTACAATGTATATACATGGGCCTCATTTTCAAATACATAACAAGTCTCACTAAACATAGTTTGCAACCCATTTTTTCATGGGCCTATATTTTAAGTCTCCTGTTGCAACCGCTTCAAATCAAGTTTTGGCCCACATTGTGAGAGTCTATTGGACCAGGATTACAAGATATAGATTGGATGTAAGATGAGTTAGTAACAGGTTAAATAGATAAAGAACATCGCATTTTGGTATTTAGAGAACCACTCAAATTGATTGATGAGAATCGATTCTAAAATTTCTAATACTAGTATTTTAGAAAAGAAGTTGTAAGCAAATTGGATAGTGCTTAATTGCAATTCTTTTGTTAGGGCTGAAACAAATAAGGAGCCTCCAAGTACTACTTTAGGTCAATTTTTCAAAATTACAATGTAGATTAACTGTTTTTCAAAAGTCCTTCCCTTCATGGGCCAAAACTAAAGGTTATAAGGCCCTTTTTCTAACATAATTTCAGTCCTTTAGGTTCATTACACTTCACCTTCTATCAAGTTTATGTTTTAATTTGATTATTGGTTTAATTTAGTTTAGTTCAATCTTGTTCAAATTAATGCAAGTACATTATACTTCAAAGTTTGGGTTGAATCCATTAGTTTAGTTCAATTCAACTCAGCATAGTCCAAAAAACATAAGAAACATTGAATTTTTCGTTATTACAAAATTAAGGTATGAACATTGTCGAAAATATTATGAGGATTTTTAGAATGTAAAAAAATTTTTGTGTTCCTAGGGAGTTTCATTTTAACATGCCTTATTGCCTTCCCAATAGGTCTACAAGACTAGAACAACTAAAAGCCTTCCAACACTATCTTCAGACCTCATGTTCCAATGATCATAATATATACAAATTTAGGGGAATGTTATTTATCGCCCGCATTTTCCTTACAATCACCTATATTTATGCACAAATTTCCAATTTTACCCTTCGCCATATTTCAATCCTTACTTCCTCTAATACTCACCCTTTCCTTTTTCTCTCTATTTACTTTTGGGTCGGCGGCAACGAGTAGTGTAGCGGCGGAGGCGGCGGAGTTGGAGATAAGTGGCTAATTTTCGTTTTTTTTTTTAAATGAGGTGAAACCTTCGTCTCAATTGGATGAAGGTGTGGGTGATGGTGTTTGACACCTTCGTCTATGTGAGGCGAAGGTTTCAGTGTTTAAGGCAAATTGAAAAAAAAAAAAAATCGGTGACACCTTCGTCTGAATCAGACGAAGATACCATGAGACCTTCGTCTGATCCAGGCGCAGGTACCATTAAACCAATAAAACCACAAAAAGTAAAAATTATGAAACCTTCGTCTAACACAAACGAAGGTTTCATAATTTTTATTTTTTTTTTCATGCATGCATGCAATAAAGACAAAAAAATCAAATCACAAAAAACAAAAAAAAAGGAGCCAAATTATGAAACCTTCGTCTAACACAAACGAAGGTTTCATAATCTTTATTTTTTTTCACGCATGCATGCAATAAAGACAAAAAATCAAACCACAAAAAACAAAAAAAATAAAATTATGAAACCTTCGTCTAACATAAACTAAGGTTTCATAATTTTTCTACACAAAGCGAATGACACCTGCGTCTCAGTTAGACGAAGGGTGTTTGACACCTTCGTCTCAGTTAGACGCAGGTGTCATAAAATCGCCCATATTTTCACCTTGCGTCTCATTTTGACGCAGGTCTCACTATTTTTTAATTTTTTTTTTGAAAAAACCGAACTAAAAACTTACCGGCAGTTGCGACATCTCCGATTGCCCTCCTGCGACGGTGGAGGCCAACCTCGTGCAACCTTGGCGACGAGTTTTGGTGTGAATTGAATTAAGTGTGGTGGTGGAAGAGGTGGTGGAAGAAATTTTAGTGAGAGAAAGTTGTTTTGAGAAGAAAGGACAAAAGTGGAAAGAAATAGCGAAATACGGGCGATTATAAGGGTTTTATGGGCGACGAATAGCGTTTCAGTAAATTTACTTATGGGATTGCAACCGTTGACAAACACCGGGATTGCAACCGTTGACAAACACCCAAAAACAAAAAAAGTGTGAATGATAACTTCAGTTTTTATTTTTCAAAAACCATTTCAAACTTTCTATTTTGTGCTCTATCTTTCACCCATGGGTTTATTGGTCACACTAGGAGACCTCACATACACCTAGTTTCAGCAAGTAGGAACATGCATGTTTAGTAACATTGTAACAATCATGTATGTAGGAAGTTCTTGCATGTACAAACCATGGGCATAGGAACCTTTTTAGTCCTTAGTCATCATCATATGTCCTTTACACTGTGAATTAAATGTCGAAAGAGTCTTGACCAAATGACTGTCTTGCCAAAAAAAAGCCGTTTTGTTCCTCAAGTTCTTGGAACAAATTTAAGTAAAGAGCTCTCATATTCAACTTTTAAAGAGTTATTTTTGAAATGTTCTTATTCCCACCTTATTTTTTTACGATGGTGCGATAGTCAGCATTACACTCAATATATTCTTCTAAAACTCATATCATGTGCCCTTCAAATTTTATATACGGCCATCATATCTCTGCCTTGTTATTTTTTCACAAAGTGTTTTGTGCATATTTGATATATGTTCTAATGTGGTATTGTTTAGTAGCATATCTCGTTTATCATGCTGTCTAGTATTTTGCTCCCGACCTCTAGTGTATAAAAATGTTAAATGCAAAGTTGAAACAAAGAAAGTGTACGATTATTTGTTTAAGGGATAAGTTTAAGCCAAGGTACACTAGCCTAATAACACAATAACACCTTTACATTTTATTTTATTTTTTTTGTTTAAGAAAACGACTTCATAAAGTTACATGTTGCATGTAAAACAAGAAGAAAGGAGGCTTATATTGGAAATCATATTCGAATTGGCAATTAACATACAAAATTTGGTCAAAATTATGAACCGTTGAAAAGCTAAAACAACAAAGTTATGAGCTGATTGCACCTTAATATATAATGACTCATTTTTGGTGCATTTTAAGCCAAGTAAACTAAGATTTCCTAATATCCAGCTATTTAAGATGTATATGTGTGAGTAAAAAGATAATAATAATTACAAGCAAACAAAAATCAACACATGAATGAATTTTTTTTAAGAAATAGTACGACATTTATACCCTTTGGGGGCACATTTCAATGTTGGGCGGTCGAAAAGGAAACCTTAGTTGATGTTTAATTAAGATGGGGACATCATATAATTCGTATATATATTCTACACATAATGGACGCATAGAATTGAAAGTTGTACACTTGTACTATGATGATTTTGAAAGTCAAATTTGCAACCTTTTGAAGACTATGATTTATTATTTTATCATGCATTACATTGTGGGTGCATATATGATATATGTCTTGGTGTGGGTCTAACGGGTGACAAAAATAAAGTATTACCTCTGTCCCTTAATCTTCGCAACACGGGTTTATTTTTTGTGAGAGTTTTTTTAGCTCAATGTTGCAAAAATTAAGGAACGGGGGATCGAATAATAAATTAATTTCTATGCTATGATTAAGTTTTGTTCTCTTGAATAACCGTCCATTTTAACTTTCTAAATTATACATGTGCAATGATCTGGCTAATTAAGGATAAGTAATGTACAAAATATATCTAGTTTTGGTCGTGTGGCCTATTACACATTATTGTACTACTTATCCGATCACTTTAGAAGTATAAGATAAATATATATTAAATTCAAATAAAGTTTAATAAGGTATAATAAGCTAAGTTTCATTCTTTCTTCAAATCATATGATCGGTTCAATCAAGTCTAATATGTTCAATAAACTCATGTCTGAATAAGATAACGAGGAAAACCTATTATTAGAGGGTCATCTCAACCAAAAGCTTAAGTTGATGGTTGAGGCACAGGAATATTACATATAATCTATCATGCTCTCTCACACGAGAGCCAGTTGGGCTTGAAATGTGGATGCAGCATGGGCCCCCCTGCGCTTAATAATTTCACTTAGAAAGGAGGGGTGGACGAGATTCGAACCCGTGACCTTTGTGTCATGCTGGCTCTGATACCATATTAGAGGATCATCTCCACCAAAAGCTTAAATTGATGGTTGAGGCCTAGGAATAGTTTATATATTCTATCACCTATACACTCTAAGTATATGAACGTGTTGTGTATATGTGAGGCGGATAGTATACCCATCTTCCTCTCTTTTATCATCATTCTCAACTATAGCTCAACAATTTTTTCAAAGATATATCTTCATGGATTTTTTTAAAATTCAAATTCACACAGTGGACATTTTTTTTAATTTTCAGCGTCGCAAATTTATTAATTACAAAGTACGTCTATATTTTCTATCAAGATTAATCTCATTTGTTCACTTTCTTTCTTTCTTTTCTTTTTCTTTTTTTTTTCTTTTGGAAATAGGAATAGAAATTTCCACATCATGTACAAAACAATTTCCACATGACAAAAAAATTAATGTTGCTTTTATAATTTAAAATAATAAAAAAAAGGCTCAAGTTGGAAATCATTCAACAACAAAAAAATTATTCCTAGAAAGTACAAATTATGAACTTTTTATAGTTGTTTTTCTTTTTTAAATAATTGTGTTCACAAATATAACAAGTAATCTTATCAAAATTGGCAACATTTTATTCTTACTAAGAATTAGAAAGTGTTTTCTGAAAAAAAAATAATAAATAAATAAAATAAAACTTTACAAGCTATCATTGAAGCTTAAAATCAAAGATAAATATTATGGAAACTCTCAAGGTAAAGTTAAAGGGTGTCTTCTTCTTCAATGGTCGGTCCATGGTCAAAAAGACTAATAGATGTCTTGACTACCCTTTTTAATTATTATTATAATACCACTAGTAACATCATTATCAAATCTTAATAATAAAATATACAAATTAATAGTAATAGTAATAATAAATAATTTCATTATCAAAATAAAAAAATGGAAAAACAAATCACATGAAAATGAGTTATCCACTTTTCCCTTTTAGTTTTGACGTGCATATGTCGTATGTATTACGTATAGTTTTATACAAAGAATCATCGAACTGTAACCTCCGGTAACCAGTTAATTAGAGTAAGTAGTGACAGTAGGTGGTTAACTACACTGCATCAATCATGCATGGCAATCAATACCATAATGTAAGTTGACTATTGATCACAAACTGAAACTCATATACGGAGTTGTTATTGATCGAGTGAGGATTAATCATAGCATTAAAGTCAACTATAAAGTTATTTTAAAATGAGTACAATGTTTTTTTTTTCTTTGTTATTATTATATATTTTTCAAGAAGCTATAAAGAAGGGTGAGAATCGTTTCCAGAATCTTCTAAAAATCGGGAGGAAATATTTATTATTTGAGCTATCCTTCACTCTCACAAAGTCACAATATAATGGTTATTTGAGTCTTATCCAACATAAACTTGTAATTGAAGATTTTCACCCAACATAAACTTTATTTTGAAGAAGTAAATTTGGTTTTATAAATTAAAGAAGAAATTGAAAAATAGTTTAATAAATGAGCATATTAAACGGATTTTTTTGGCTAAATCACGTTAAAGGTGGTGAAATGTTGCATTTTCGAAAACAAAAGGTGGTTAAACATAATAAATTTTTCATAAGATGGTTATTTCAAAAAAGTGATAAGTAAAAGATTGTTGAATACAAAAAAAAAAAAAAAATCCTTAATCATTTAATTGAGGCACTGAAATGTGTGCATGCATTATAGGGAAATTATATATGCATAACTGTTATGCATATACATAACATATTCTTTTTTGTCATTTTGTGACTTTTGTAGGCCTACTACATGTGACCATTGCTTTTTCTTTTTTTTGTTATTAAATTTATGTATATAACATCTTATCATAAATAGTACATCATATCACAATTGTTTATATATTAGCATCATATCATCAATGATATATATCATATCACGCTGAATTTATATCATCATATCATTAATTTATTACATCATATCACTGCTTATTTGTATCATATCAAAATGAAACCGACAAAAAAAAGAGAAAATAATAATGCTATGTATACGTAACACTTATGCACCTATATCTCTCCATGCATTGTACTTCAAGCTCTTTCAAATTAAAATAGAAATTTAGTGCTGAAGCCTTTTTAGCGAACCGTGTTACTACTGAAAAAGGGTGTCCTTCATCAATTTTATTTGCTTATAATATTTCGAATTTTGTTACTTATAAAGTATCATATATTTTAACTCGTAGAACTACTAAAAAATGTTACTTTGTTACTATATTTAGGACGTAGTATAGTACGTAGTATTTTTTAAGAGGAATTACTAACAACTCACAGTGAGATGCTTATTAAGCATCTTACATGTCAAAATTGTAAATACACCCGACTTTGAGGTTAATATACGTATTTACATGTATATATACACAATTATATATATACACCTACAAAAGACATACATGTAGAAATACAAAAACCTACCACCCCATCTTGCCAACCACCACTGGTCCACCACCCACCTTCACGGCTATCCCCCCTACTGCACCTACCCGCACGGCTATACCCCACCGCCTTTCGCACACCGCCGCTCAAACTTTTTCG